>JAUKNK010000098.1:980000-1048783 GCA_030765055.1 Mantis religiosa | reverse complement strand
GCATTTTAGGGCGCTCAACATCTGGGTCATCAGCGCCCTTAAAAACAAGTGGGCTAAAAGCTAAATCAAAGTCTAAAATACTAGAAATCTACACAATCAAATAAAACCAAGGTAAAAACACCGCCATAAAGAGGAGGCCTCGTTTAAAATAGAAGTTAAAATCGTAAAACCAGAATAGGGATTAAAAAAAAAAAAAAAAAAAAAAACACCTAAGATACTTGAGATTAAATTCTAAAATCCATAGCTGAAACAAACGCTAAAACTTTGCCCACCGCCGTTTCATTATCCGCGAGGATCTCCGCCAAGCTGGCCGGCAGCTGGAGAGACCTGCGGAGACGTGCCAAGCTAAAACAATCTAAAAGCAAGTGACGGACCGTCAGGTCAGCACTGCACAGTGGGCAAACGGGAACCGGGGTCCTATTCAATAAAAAGCTATGGCTAAAATAACAATGTCCAATGCGCAACCGAGCCAAAAAAACCTCCTCGCGACGAGATGACCGACAGAAGGTAACCCAGGGAATCGGAAGTTCTTTCACTGATCTAAGTTTATTATTGCGGAGAGCGGACCACTCTTCCTGCCAGCAGGTTTGAACAGCTCTCCGCAATAAAGCCCTAAAATCTTCCGATATCACACATGGTACTCGAACCCTGGGCTTCATGGTAGCCGTCTTGGCTGCCGAATCCGCCATTTCATTCCCCCGTAAGCCTACGTGACCAGGGATCCATGCACACACCACGTTAACGCCAGAAGCGTGTAAAACGTGGAGGGCATCCTGTATCCGCTGCACAATAGGGTGGTAGTTGTACAGCTGCCGTAGGCTTTGAAGTGCACTGAGGGAATCACTCAGGATTAAGCAGTTCCCCAACTATGATGATCATAATAATAATAATAATAATAATAATAATAATAATAATAATAATAATAATAATAATAATAATAATAATAATAATAGTAATAATAATAATAATAATAATAATAATAATAATAATAATAATAATAATAATAATAATAATAATAATAATAATAATAATAATAATAATAATAATAATAATAATAATAATAATAATAATAATAATAATAATAATAATTAATAATAATAATAATAATAATAATAATAATAATAATAATAATAATAATAATAATAATAATAATAATAATAATAATAATAATAATAATAATAATAATAATAATAATAATAATAATAATAATAATAATAATAATAATAATAATAATAATAATAATAATAATAATAATAATAATAATAATAATAATAATAATAATAATAATAATAATAATAATAATAATAATAATAATAATAATAATAATAATAATAATAATAATAATAATAATAATAATAATAATAATAATAATAATAATAATAATAATAATAATAATAATAATAATAATAATAATAATAATAATAATAATAATAATAATCAAAAGAGAAATGGCATAGTACGCCTCTGTATCATGATGGTAGCATATTTGCCTCACATTGCATATTTGCCCGAGTTTGAATCTCGGTCAGGGTGAGTTATCTGGAATAGGTTTTTTGACAAGGTTTTCCCTTATTCTGAAAGGTAATTTAAGTTCTATGTATCCTGAATTCATTTGAGCATCATTTCAACTCCCTCATTCATTGTCCAATACGAGTTTCATTGGAGGACTGTTTTCATAATTGAGTTGAGTAATTTAAATTCATGTCCTTATTAATCCTGTGATAGTCATAATCAAGGGGCAGATTTGACCTAAAGAATGACTTGAAAATTCAATGAAAATGACCTAAAAATTGAATTAGTTAAAAATTACTAACCAAAAGTTATAAATTATAATTATAAATTAAAGATTATCGAATTAATAGGCATACATAATTTTCAACACTAAAAAGTAGTAAATAAGAATGAGATTCACGAAAAAATTAGCAATTTGAGTATACCTAAAATCCAATACTACCTCAATCGCTCTGGCATCTTCTGCATAAAGGGAATTTAAAAAGGACTTCAATGTTTGGAAATGTGCACAAAAATAAAAACAAGCTTCTGCCCATGAGCCTCATTCCATTATTATTGGTTGTGGAGGTAATGGAAAACCAGGGGAATGGGATTTGAAATTTTCTCTACATGCAGGAGATTTGACGAATTTCTTTGTATCTTTTTGTGGAAAGTGTAACCTCACTTCTCCGCATTCTATGTAAGCCACATGCCAAATTGGTTGCATGCATTATTGATGGGTAAAAGTCTTTGCTGATTTTGCTGCATTAACCATTATACAGGGTGGCATCAGTAACAAAAAACAGCACGTCCTCATACTGGATCTCATTAGACCAAAGCAACAACATAGAATTAGCAAACAGAATACATATACTTGAATGATTTACTTTCTCTAACACTTCAGAAATCAGCAAAAATATTTTACCTGGTCCATCCAACTCTGCATCCCTACTATTACATTGGCTACATACCGACCTTCAATGTCCATGCTTTCATTGATGGAAATATATCTTCTTTCCTATGATGCACTCTCCTATATTTTGCACAGTTTCTTCGTAGCATAATGGAATATAATTTTTCCTTAATGTTAACTCGTCCGGTAAACAATGCTCCATGTGATGTTCCAAAAAATTGTTCAGCTTAGTGTTATTCAGCTTTTGTAGAGAAATATTTGCAGACACAACACATCACATCACATAGCTCCTTAAAAAACTGGAACCTGCACCATTTAATCCTACACTCCCAGAAAGTAGCATTTGCGCATTATCCCACTTAGAATTTTCCACAGCCTGCTTATGTTAGTCACATCCAATATGTTGTTACACTGTGAATTCTTTCTCAGTTGCTACCCAATTTCACAAAGCTTACAAAATAATATGGAACCATCTGTACAAAAAGTTTGCTCCACAAACTCGTTTACAATGTTATTTGTTCTTGTAGCAACACTAGGCATCACTTTCGGCATAATTGTATGAAACACATGCTGTATGCACAACCAACCTGATGCAAATCAGCTAGTTCACTGACGCAGTAACACAGCTGCAACTCAAAGCAGTGCGATGCAATGAGAAACGGAAATCCCCTAGAACAAGGTCAACCTAAAAGGAGCCAACAGTGTCAAAACCCCCACAGAGCACTCACATCAAAAGCTGCACTGAAACATGGGAAAGAACCATGGAGATAGAAAAGATCTCTGCTGACCAGACAGTAGTAAATAAACCTACAACCTTACAAATAAGATAAAACCTAGAACAAGGTGATAGCAGTGAGAAAACAGTACATGGATGTGGAAGTTAAGGCAGAAGGGGTGAATGGTGAGTGGTCCTGGACCATGGTTACACCAAACATGAACCCCCCCACCAATGATATGGCCCTGGGGAAACACTGGGGGGGGAGCAGAAAGTATATGGTGACAATTTTTTGGGATGCAAAGGGTGTCATACTCATTGACTTCTTACAGAGACGGAAAGCGATTACTGGACAGTACTACAGTGACATTAGCCCAATTTGACAAATGGAAGGAGACAAGCCATTTGGCAAAGACAAAAGTGCTGTTTCACCACAACCACGTAACAGTTCATTGCCACTGTGCCACCTAACTACATAAATTGCTGTTGCACCTCTCATATTTGCCTAACATGGCTTCCTGCTAATTTCTTCTTGTTGCCTAATATGAAGATATGGCTCACAGGAACAAAATTCAGATGAAATGAGATCATCAAGATATAAGCATATTTTGTAGAGCTTGACTTATTTCTGTTTTTTGAAGGAGTTAAAAAAAAAATGGCAGGAACTTTGGAAGAAATGTATAACCCTAAAATGGGACTAAGTTGAGAAATAATCTGTGTTTGAAAAACTAGCATCTTCATTCCTAAAACGAGAACTCATTGAACTAACTGCCTTCATAGTACAGGGTAAACTGCTAGATCGTTCAATGTAACAATTGCAAGTGATGGATAAATGGATGAAGATAGAAATTTACATTTATATAAAAGGAAAACTCAAAATGTTTTGAATCCTGTCAATAGATGGTGCAAAGACATTCTAATTCTTTCTAATCTGTCAGTAAATCATGCAAAGACAGTTTTCATTCTAGATTTTATTGTTTATCAAAATGGTGACATTACAGATCAAAGGATAAAATGTATTGTGGAAACTATGCATACAAATTGCAGTTATTATTACACCTGAAACTGAATGACAAGCCCAAAGGAGTAGAATTCACCAATCCGACACTAGGCCATTTCTGCATTGATCCCAATTTCATGTCCAAGATTTTTTCTTGGATGAAGCCACTTTCACGTATCAGGCAAAGAAAACTGGCATAAAGTGCAGATCTGGGGATTGCGAAATCCTCATGCTACATAAATGCACATTGGTGACTGATCCAAGGTCAATTATTTGACACGTCCTGTCACAGAATAAAGTCACTGGACCATCTTTCTTCGCTGAGAAAACTGCCTGTGACATGCTAAAGCAGTTCTTTCCATAAACTGAACATCTGCAGCCTAATATTCTTTTTCAACAAGATGGCACTCCACCAACTCAATGAAGTTCATATGACTTTGGACAATATTTCCCCTTGCCACTGGATTGGTAGGAAAGGTTCAATTGCGTGGACCCAGAGATCTCCTGATTAACACTGCTGAATTTCTTTCTCTCGAACTATAGCAAAGATAAAGTTTACATCACGCTAGTCAGACTTTCTTGATCTTTGGAAACATATCATAGAGGCTACTGTGAGCATTTCAGAACACATGCTACAAAATACTTGGCAAGAAATTGTTCATTATCTTGGCATTGTCATAATGACTGCTGTAGCTCACACAATAATGTGGTCATGTTTATATAAAAAAATAACTGAGTTTTCCTTTCACATAAACGTTAATCTTAAATCATTTACTATTCACATACGATTTGAATTAGGGATATTCAAGCAGTCCCCTCTATATTGTAATGCATAAATTTATAGTTCATATCTGAAGTAACTTTACATTAATAGTTAAGGTACATATGTCCTTATACTGAATCTTCCTGAATATCAATGGCAAAAAAATAAAATAATCTGTAATAAGACTACCATGGAACAGACTCAAAGTGTCATACACAAAGATGAAAATACAGTTGAAACTGCTTTATATGTAACCCAGTTACATGTAATTCATATTTATATGTAAATATTTACAGGTCCCGGAAAAAAATGTAATTTAGAAACATGTTAACAGAACCTTATATACACATAATGCATTTATCCGTAATTTGAGTTACATGTACTACATTTCAATGAAATATAACCGAGTTAGTAATTAAATGAGCATATGGCACACGCTATTTTAAAAGAAACTCAAATGCATTCTGCTTATCGCTGCTGACAAATACACAAGCTGAGCAGCGGCCATGCAAACAAATACATCTTTTGGCACAACAGTGTCGTAGCAACAAGTGAGAAGTCAAGATAATTTTTGGTACAAAAGTGAATCGAGAAGATATTGACACATTGCTTCACTCACACTGTTTATTCACAGGACATGTTTCAAGATGTTTATCATCAGCTGGTACTCGATTAGTGCAAATTGTGGTGGTTTCCTCTTTCTCCGTATTGTCAATAGATGGCGTGATGTACTTGTCAAAGATGTCTGGTGGTGGAGTTTCAAAATTCATGACTCTATGACCATTTTTGTTAATGAAGATTTTTTCCCCATACGGAAAGGTCTATGGGGTGATTAACATATTTTATTAGAGATTTTTCCAAGTTGATGTCATGTCTAGTATTCAAAAAATGAAAAGCCACTGCTGATTTTTCTGTTTCACCATTTTTAATGTTTCTTATATGTTCTTTAGTTCTGATGTTAACATTTCTTTTTGTTTTTCCTATATAAATTTTAGGGCAAGTTTCACATTTGATCTCATAGATTCCTGGTTTTTCTTTAGTAGTGATTGAATTTTTGGGAGGGCCTTTTAACAAATTTCTGATATTAAACCTATTTTGAGATGCAAGAGTTATGTTGTGTTTTGAGAAGATTTTTTGGAATTTATTATAGGCTGATGGATGGAAGGTGAATGTTTTAAAAAGTTTTTTCTCTTTTTCTCCTGTAGGTTCTATGGTGGTGGTTTCTTATTTTCTTAGCCTTGTTGAGTCTGTTAACTGTTTTGTCTACTAAATTTGGGTTGAAGAGGATGGTGTGCTCTCTTTTTGGACATCAAGATAAAAAAAATGAACAACAAACTCACTTTTGGTATGATGATATATATATATATATTGTGACTTTGTGTTATATCCCACTTCTGACGCCAGTGTGACTTTGTGGGTTCGTGGAATAAAAAGTCCAATTACACCACTCAACAATGTTCTTTATTTCCACCGACTTACAGTTTAACACTTGCCAATTACACAAAATTACTTGCTGCACACAATTACAATTTACCCGTTCGTCCGTTACAACTTCACTTGTACTCGCGATTACATAAGCTCCGGTACACATTCACAGTTCGTACAGTCTTCCGTTGCACAACCCTTTCGTTCATTAACACGTCATCGACTAACACTGCCTTCTTACACCAAGAACTGTCTTCACTCACACACACTAACCAACTGATTGACCAACTCAACCAACAACTGACTGGCTACACCAAAACCAACTCAACAACTGACTCACACTGTCTGTCTGTAACCCTCTTTATAGGAAAATCGCCGGTTTCTGGTGCTTACACGATTGTTCTGGTAACAGAAAGATCGAGAACCAGGTGGAAGGAAAACAGACGCACAATTATGTTTCTTTCCGACCGCTGGCTGTCACCACTATAAGACAAGCGAGGGAAAGGCGTGGCTAACCGAGCCTCCCCTGTCTTCCGTTGCCAGCTGCTCACAGGGTGTTTCAGCGCTCCCCGTTACACTGCTCCCTTCTCAAAGCTGTTCGCCCTCGAACAGCCCCATCGTAGCGTGCGAGGCGGTGCAGGTGTACCACCAGCATCTGCTCGGAGTCTCAGCCAGAAGTAGCGCTGCTGTAGTTTGTGAATCATTCGGTTCGCTCCCAGGTGTCCTCCTGAAGTACCGGCGTGCACTTCCTCCAAGATTTCCGGGACCTTACTCCGGGGAAGTACCAACTGTCCTCTCCGCGCCTTCCCATCGGGTGACTCCCATACCCGGAACAGCACGCCCACTCTGGTCTTCAACGAGTCCCATTGGGCCCAGTGCGACTTGTAGGTGGCGATCCTCGGTGCGATGTCCTCCCAGGTTGGCCTCGTCCCTGCGTCCACTTCCCTCAAGAGTGGCCCAAAGTCTCCGTCCGCCAGCTGCTCCCTCCTCAGGCCTGCGCTATCCCAGCCTTCAGCAGGCACTGCCACAACTACTCGGACTGCTGCGGCACGCTCCTTCTCTTCCACTCTTGTGCGCTCATGGCCGTCCTGGATCTGCGGTAGGACACCTCCAATGTAATGGTCACTAGCGTCGGTGTCCACAATGAAGGCGCCACCCGGTTGCGGGGAACCCAAAGTTGGAGCACTGCACAGGGTCTCCTTCGGGTGCTGGAAAGTGTCTTCGGCGTCCTCCGTCCACACATAAGGCCGGTTTTCCTCCGTCAGGCGGGTGAGGGGTTTTGCGATGTTGTCGGCCTTTTCCTCTAAATCGTTAAGGCGGTCGTCTACTTGACCCTTCCGCTTGCCCAGATTCGTGACGTCATCCCTCACGCCGGCCAACCGTTCCTCAAACTTGGCGGCGAGAGCCTCGTTCGCCACCTTCATTTCGGTAGCCAGACGGTCATTCGCTGCTCTCATTTCCGTGGTTAACTCGGCCTTAATTTGTTCCGTCTTCTCGGTGATGTTGTTGTTTGCCGTCTTCATTTGTTTCAGTTCCGCGGCCAGGTTGTCATTTATAGTCTCCAGCTTCGCGGCCAGGCTGTTCTTTGCCGCTTCTGTTTTTGCAGCGAGGTTTTCAGTTGCCGTCTTCATTTCTTCCAGCTTTGCGGTCAGGTTGTTATTTGTAGTCTCCAGTTTCGCGGCCAGGCTGTTATTTGCCGCTTCCGTTTTTGTTGTTAGTTCGGCCTTCATTTCTTCCATCTTCTTAGTGATGTTGCCGTTGGCCGTCTTCATTTGTTTCAGTTCCGCTAAAATCTTTTCTAATGCTGCCTCCATCGTTGTAATGTTCGGTGATGTTGTTTTCCCGCTTCCTGACACCAGTGTGACTTTGTGTTATATCCCACTTCTGACGCCAGTGTGACTTTGTGGGTTCGTGGAATAAAAAGTCCAATTACACCACTCAACAATGTTCTTTATTTCCACCGACTTACAGTTTAACACTTGCCAATTACACAAAATTACTTGCTGCACACAATTACAATTTACCCGTTCGTCCGTTACAACTTCACTTGTACTCGCGATTACATAAGCTCCGGTACACATTCACAGTTCGTACAGTCTTCCGTTGCACAACCCTTTCGTTCATTAACACGTCATCGACTAACACTGCCTTCTTACACCAAGAACTGTCTTCACTCACACACACTAACCAACTGATTGACCAACTCAACCAACAACTGACTGGCTACACCAAAACCAACTCAACAACTGACTCACACTGTCTGTCTGTAACCCTCTTTATAGGAATATCGCCGGTTTCTGGTGTTTACACGATTGTTCTGGTAACAGAAAGATCGAGAACCAGGTGGAAGGAAAACAGACGCACAATTATGTTTCTTTCCGACCGCTGGCTGTCACCACTATAAGACAAGCGAGGGAAAGGCGTGGCTAACCGAGCCTCCCCTGTCTTCCGTTGCCAGCTGCTCACACGGTGTTTCAGCGCTCCCCGTTACAATATATATATATAAGGGCGCTCAACTATGGCGGTCATCAGCGCCCTTTAAAAAACTAATCATGGCAAAAGCCAGACATAAAACTTTCTAAAAACTATACAAGTGTAACAAAACCTATTAAAAATACACGTGCATAAAAAACATCAATCAAAACCTACTAAAAATTTCGTTCACTAAATCCTAAACTCTAAACTAGACAAGAATCTAAAAACCTTCACCACGGGTCTCCACGCACGGCCTACACGTGGTTGGGCCTGTTGACTGTCTCCCTCAACCACAAAGAGGAGCCCACACGAGGGAGACTGTTGGCTCGGGACCCCGGGTGCGCCAAACCCGTACCTACCGAAGTACTTTTGGTATTTACAGGAAACCGACACACACAGATAATTATATTAAGAACAGTTTCAACCCAAAACAACACCAACATGCCATTTTCAACAGTTTAATATTTCGGATGTTCAACTTTCCACTAAACAGAGAAGATTATCAAGAAGAATGCCTACACATAAAAAATGTAGCTATATCCAACGGTTTGTACCAAGTTACAAATGTAACATGTATTACACATTCCAGTGTGAGAGTTGCTTAGAGTAAAGGGGTTATAATACTTGAACACTATTTTATTACTAGGGTCAAATTGTCCCTTTTAAAATAACTTAGTATGCAACAGCATTAAGGTTTCCTAGTGTTAAGCAACAACGTATAAGAGGTATTATTCCCCGAAAATATTTTAAAAAGACTAAGAGTGTAGAAAAACATAATATTTGTGTGCACATAAACTTAAGAGTAAGACAGAAAAAACTTGCATCCTACACAAAACAAATGTCAATATGATAGTCTGAGGAAAATAAACAATTATTGGATAATGCTGCCAATTGCTATGAACTTTAGTGCCTCTGGTCTGCCAGAATTTAGTGCTGCAAGCTTTCTTTTACATGCCAGTATATCTACTGACATGAGGCTCTTGCTTTTAAACATTTAATAACTACCAGCCTGAACCAGGTTTGAACCTGAGACCTTGGTGTCAGTGGACCAGAATCCTAACCAACAGAGCCACCCAGTTTGACAATAGCTTGAGAGTGAAATCACCCAATTGGAAGACAAATTTGGTTTTCATTGAAATCTACATCAACAAAAATTATATCCTTCATATTCTGAAACAAAATTTTCATCAGTGTGAACAGAAATTAGGGCTTGCTCTTTAAACAATGACCTAAAAACAGCATGCATGCATTGTTAGGGAATAGTTGCTAAGTAACAGCAAAGGCAACAGATATGCCACTCCAGAGTATATACATACTGAAATGAATAGACAGATCAGATATTCTCCCATCCTGATTAAATCTAAAAACTGGGCTACTTAAATGATTTAATGCAGAAACAGTGAAAATCACGAAGAAATTTAAAATCACTGTGAATATGAAATATTGCCTGTTAGTATATCCTTGTAAAGGATATGAGTATATGAGTAAACATATTTAATGCAAGAACTGCAATCAGAACGTGAACATATTTCTTTGTTAAATCTTAAGGAACTACCAAATTTTGCAATAGTAGTTATATGGAGTTTTAGCAAAAGCCATTTTAAGTTGGAAAAATTACTCTTTTGATACTGCTACAAAGGATATGTAAATAGATATACTGCCTTAATGTTATATTTTATAAAATAAAAAGCAAAAATTTCTCTTAAAAGCACACAACAGAACAGTTTTATCTGTATAACATAATAAGGATTGTTGCAAAATCTCTTCAATTCTTCATACTAAGCAGAGTGTAAAGGAGTGCAAATTGAGTTTAATTTAATCTATACTGCAACTGATATCTAAATAAGGGTAAGTTGGGAAAAAGAAATACAGGTATTGTTACAAGATTTTCAGATCGGAAGCTGCAGTCAGCTTTTGTAATGACATTGACAAAACAAAGATAAATTGTAATAGATGCTTTACTGCTACAGATTTTGTAAATTTAAATAAGTGTTTTTACTACTTAAAGAAACATGGAAAAACATGTAGTTTTTAAAACTGAAAGATCAGTTAATAAATCTGTCAATAGCTATTTACATGTTTTCAAGTTTACTTTGAAACATCACACCAAGTGATCCAGATTTAGTTAAATAAGTAAAACAATAAATAGGTCTCAGCAGGAATGTGTCATTCAGCTAAACAACCATGGTGTTTGAGTAAGTAAATCAAGCAAAATAAGGCTTCTAAAGTTTTTAATGCACATTACTAGTATTATAAAAATAAGCCGAATAAGATAATTAAGGGTATAAAATATATCCATATTGGCTCTGGGTTGAATAGGACTCAGCTAAGCAACAGGAACAGCATTTGTGCAGGGGTTTATGCAATGTCTCATAATACACTGTATTGAGTATCAGTTGGAGCAACATGAAGTGAGAGTAATGGAAAATAATATGCCTAATTATTCTACTCCACAATAGGTGTTTATGACTTGAACATCCATAAACCATCTGCTTGTACTGTCATAAGATTTGAAGCACCTGTCTGTCGTGCTACGGGTCCCGGGTTCGACTCCCAGCAGTGCAGGTGGGGATTTTTTCTGACCAACATAATTCCTCATCTTCCCAAGAGTCTGGAAATATGAACGAGAGTGCAACTGTGTGCGTTATCTAATATATGAATTATATCTTATATATGAATTAACACCTTTGATATGTTCCAAAGGAGAACAGCTGCTGCTATGACCATTGCAGTTAAAGGTGGGGTATAGATGGAACAAATAAAAAAATAAATTGAAGCTTGTGACTAGTAATGTCTGGGATCACTATAAGATAAAGTGTATAAAGTGAAACCACACACTTAAAATGAACTTGAGAATTACATTCCAAAGAGATCAATTTTTTCGAAGAAAAAAATAGGTAATTGAATGAGGTGCCAGAAATATGTTCGATACAAAGACAAGCAGTTCCCACATATGCTTGAGTGACATGGGTTAGTAAATGACTTTTAAAATATATTTAAGTTTATTAGGCCTCACTCTACCTAGCTAAAGAGTGGGTGCTAGTATTAACCACCAAGAGGGAAGTAGGAAGCAGGAAGGGAAGCTTATCCACTGAGAGGGATCCCACCTCAGCAGCAGATACACAACAGAGGAACCATTCTGTACATTAAAAAATATACTATATAAATTTAGCAAATGATCTGAAAGCAAGCATTGCTACAAAACCTACTCCCAAAATATTTATCAGAAATTACTTTAAAGGTTAATACCTAAAAATACTGTCATTTAAGTACAAAATAAATAAAACAAACAATAAGTTTTTCACTATATAGGGAACTGTTTTATGAAAAGCTAAAAGCAGCACAAGTGAAAACCATTCCAAATAATAATAATAATAATAATAATAATAATAATAATAATAATAATAATAATAATAATAATAATAATAATAATAATAATAATAATAATAATAATAATAATAATAATAATAATAATAATAATAATAATAATAATAATAATAATAATAATAATAATAGTAATAATAATAGTAATAGTAATAGTAATAGTAATAGTAATAGTAATAATAATAATAATAATAATAATAATAATAATAATAATAATAATAATAATAATAATAATAATAATAATAATAATAATAATAATAATAATAATAATAATAATAATAATAATAATAATAATAATAATAATAATAATAATAATAATAATAATAATAATAATAATAATAATAACAATAATAATAATAATAATAACAATAATAATAATAATAACAACAATAATAATAATAATAACAACAATAATAATAATAATAACAACAATAATAATAATAACAACAATAATAATAATAATAATAATAATAATAATAATAATAATAATAATAATAATAATAATAATAATAATAATAATAATAATAATAATAATAATAATAATAATAATAATAATAATAATAATAATAATAATAATAATAATAATAATAATAATAATAATAATAATAATAATAATAATAATAATAATAATAATAATAATAATAATAATAATAATAATAATAATAATAATAATAATAATAATAATAATAATAATAATAATAATAATAATAATAATAATAATAATAATAATAATAATAATAATAATAATAATAATAATAATAATAATAATAATAATAATAATAATAATAATAATAATAATAATAATAATAGTAATAATAATAATAATAGTAATAATAATAATAGTAATAATAATAATAATAGTAATAATAATAATAATAATAGTAATAATAATAATAATAATAGTAATAATAATAATAATAATAGTAATAATAATAATAATAATAGTAATAATAATAATAATAATAATAATAATAATAATAATAATAATAATAATAATAATAATAATAATAATAATAATAATAATAATAATAATAATAATAATAATAATAATAATAATAATAATAATAATAATAATAATAATAATAATAATAATAATAATAATAATAATAATAATAATAATAATAATAATAATAATAATAATAATAATAATAATAATAATAATAATAATAATAATAATAATAATAATAATAATAATAATAATAATAATAATAATAATAATAATAATAATAATAATAATAATAATAAATAATTAATAATAATAATAAATAATTAATAATAATAATAATAATAATAATAATAATAATAATAATAATAATAATAATAATAATAATAATAATAATAATATTAATAATAATAATAATAATAATAATAATAATAATAATAATAATAATAATAATAATAATAATAATAATAATAATAATAATAATAATAATAATAATAATAATAATAATAATAATAATAATAATAATAATAATAATAATAACAACAATAATAATAATAATAACAACAATAATAATAATAATAACAACAATAATAATAATAACAACAATAATAATAATAATAACAACAATAATAATAATAATAACAACAATAATAATAATAATAACAATAATAATAATAATAATAATAATAATAATAATAATAATAATAATAATAATAATAATAATAATAATAATAATAATAATAATAATAATAATAATAATAATAATAATAATAATAATAATAATAATAATAATAATAATAATAATAATAATAATAATAATAATAATAATAATAATAATAATAATAATAATAATAATAATAATAATAATAATAATAATAATAATAATAATAATAATAATAATAATAATAATAATAATAATAATAATAATAATAATAATAATAATAATAATAATAATAATAATAATAATAATAATAATAATAATAATAATAATAATAATAATAATAATAATAATAATAATAATAATAATAATAATAATAATAATAATAATAATAATAATAATAATAATAATAATAATAATAATAATAATAATAATAATAATAATAATAATAATAATAATAATAATAATAATAATAATAATAATAATAATAGTAATAATAATAATAATAATAGTAATAATAATAATAATAATAATAGTAATAATAATAATAATAATAGTAATAATAATAATAATAATAGTAATAATAATAATAATAATAATAGTAATAATAATAATAATAATAGTAATAATAATAATAATAATAGTAATAATAATAATAATAATAGTAATAATAATAATAATAATAATAATAATAATAATAATAATAATAATAATAATAATAATAATAATAATAATAATAATAATAATAATAATAATAATAATAATAATAATAATAATAATAATAATAATAATAATAATAATAATAATAATAATAATAATAATAATAATAATAATAATAATAATAATAATAATAATAATAATAATAATAATAATAATAATAATAATAATAATAATAATAATAATAATAATAATAATAATAATAATAATAATAATAATAATAATAATAATAATAATAATAATAATAATAATAATAATAATAATAATAATAATAATAATAATAATAATAATAATAATAATAATAATAATAATAATAATAATAATAATAATAAAGTTAAGGCAAATATTAGAAATACCAATTTTGGTAAGGGCATCCATAGAAAGTTATGTGCAAAAGAGCAATGAATTTCCTGGATAGGTGCAAAATAACACACAATAATTAGAAAGATAGTAAAAAAACTTAATTCACCCATACTTAGGTGGTATATATGTATATTTTAATGTGTTAGGTAACAATTTAGGAGTAAGTTCATTCCAGGACTTTGCTTATTATGAGTGTCTGGAAATACTGTGGAATAAAATATGGGAGTGACAGTTTTTGAGATGATTACACAAAGCAAGACGTACCCAACAAACTACATGGCAACTTAATTTTAGATGACAAATCTATTTCAGTGGCAAATTCCAAAGTTCCTTTTTTGGGATCTAAGAGGTGCTAGTTTATGGATGTATCATGGGTGTACAAAACATAAGCATTCACACTGGTGTAGCCATTGGGTCATGGACTGTCCTCTTAAACAGTATTATTGCATGAACTAGTCTTATGGTTTTCTGTACTGGATGATTGTAAGTGGCAACTATTAATGATTATTGATTTCCTCCTATCTGCTGAAAGTTCAATGGTCTCTTGATGAAGGTGAGAGAAAACGATGTAATACAATGGTTGTATGTCCGTATTCTTACTGCTTCTGTTCAACATATCAGTGAAGGTGAATGCAAGGCTGCATTGGAAATGTCCAGAAGAGTTCATCCAGTGATACCAACATGTCAATGAGAGTGGATGATATATAGGTACCTACATTGGAAATGTCTGGATGAATTAGTCCACTTACACCACAATCCATATATTCTCCAAATTGCCACTAGACATGAAAACCTTTACATTTAGATTAACAGAATGCATGTAATCACCTCAGTTGTATACACAGCAGATGCATTTAAATTTATATATTATGTCTTGCAAAACGGATTCAAACTTAAAAGGCACTATAAATATATATCTAAGTTAAGAAAAAAAATTTAGGCATTGTTGCAGACAGTAACCAACTGAGTTTAGTTTTCATTTGGTTCTGCATTCCATAGTTACTGCAATTACCCATTTTGTAGGATAAAATAATATGAAAAATCTATTGCTAAATGTTTAAATACTTACTAAAATTAGGCAAATGAGTCAATCTTGTATATACTTTTCTCCACTTACAAGTTTTTAAATGAAAACTAGTTTCTGGGAACTTCTTCCCTATCCTCAGTTCTGTGGTTGTCTGATGATGCATCCGGTGTCTGCATCTAGCTTGGTGTCGTGCTGCCATCTAATGTTCTGGTAAGTTTGATGACATCATCTACGGCGGGAATTTCAAAATTCGTCAAGAGGTCCCGCCGTAGATGACATCATCAAACTTACCAGAACATTAGATGGCAGCACGACACTAAGCCAGATGCAGACACTGGATGCATCATCAGTCAACCACAACTGAAGATATGGAAGAAGTTCCCAGAAACTAGTCTTCATTAAAAAACTTGTAAGTGGAGAAAAGTATATACAAGATTCACTCATTTGCCTAATTTTAATAACAATGGCACTCCACTTTCTGAAATACTTCTTTTTATTCTATATTTAAATACTTGTTCAGCTGATGCAAGTTATAAAAACTTCTCATTGTCTGAGAAAATTTAAGGCAATTTAATAGCACACACATACCCAAATCATAATAATGGGCATTAATTTTAATCATTGAGTCTATTCTTAAGCAGCCTAGGTCTGATCCCAGGCGACTGCAGAATGACATTTGTGGCGGACAACATGGTGCTGGGACAGGTTTCCTCCGGGTCCTCTAGTTTCCCCTGCCAGTATTCCACCAATTCCTCCATCATCATCTCATTCATTCATCTTGCCCTCATGTATCATCCATTTCCTTCATTCATCTCACCCTCATGTATCATCCATTTCCTTCACCCTCACACTAGGCATTGGGTTGATCACCCATCCTGGTTCTCTGTTGGATCCAAAGCTTCGGTTCCTCAGACCTTGCCTTAAGGGATAGAGGAACAAGTATCCCATAACACAATAGTGATACAACTAGGGAAGTTAAAGAAGAAAAGTATAAGAAGAGATCTTTAAAGATTGTATCATCTATAAATATTTTAGAGCAATAAGGCCTCTACAATCCTCCTGGTCTTAATCCAGCTGTCTTTTAGTTGAGTTGTAACAATGTTTTAGTTAGAACTTTTTATATGAATATTGTTTTCTGATATGACTTAGTAGGCCATGTAATGACAATATTAAAAAACAAATATATGTGTAATTTTGTGATTGGTCATAGTAATAATTGTATTACATAATGCAGTGATGTAGCAGTACATCGGCCAATCACAAAATTAATAGAGGAGTAACGATAGTTACGGAAAATCAATAATCTTGAGATAGATATATGTTCTTCAATCTGGTTTCATGACGATGGAAAAATGTCATGGTGAATATAAAAGTTTTGTAGCGGAAAGTTAATAACCTTCAAAAAGAGTTATTCAGTATTCGTTATAGTAATGAGTGGACGTACAGAAGAGGAAGTTTAAGTAATTATTAGAAATTATATTAACATGAAAATAAGGATTTATCGATGTGTTGGAGGTAATCTACAGTGACTGATTAAAAAAGAAAGTTCAAGTGAATTGTAATCCAGATTATACAATTAAATAATATATTATGAAATCGGAGTCATATAAAATTGTATTTCTGTCACCAAAAATCCACACCTGAGAACAGATCTCATGACTCTTATTTAATCAAATCTCGACCTGGATCTTCCAAACAGTCAACATGCATCCTATCTGCTGCGAGTGGAGGAATAACGCCACACAGTTTACCTTAAAACAGTCGTCCTAGCACATCCAGCAACTCCATCAAAAGAGATGGATGCTATTGGGAAGGAAGAAATTACCAATATTCAAAGACCATCTGTAAAATGATGCACACAGTCTCTACTGAATACGAGTACAGCATATTCCAACGCTTGAAAAGCAAATTCAACCACCAACTGGTCTGCACAACAAAGATATTCTGGGTTTTATCCAAGCTTCAACATTGAGTTTATAATTCCTTACAATTTGAATTAACTTTTGAAAAGCTACACATTCCATTTTGAAAGTATACTGATGAAACATGACTATAAAAAAACTCATTTTTAAGTAACAACTGAAGCCAGTAGATCATCCTTGGCTACCTTAAACAAGTTTGAAAAAGAATAAGGGAAATACTGTTTATTATTACAGAAATATAATTATTTGTTACAGAAACTTCACTTATCTTAAAAGAAAATGATGTAAATTTTCTTATTAATTGATCGCGATTTTGTGAATAGTTATCCACATCTTCAGTCAATCTCATTGTCAACATTACAATCACTAGAGGTTTCTACATTTCTGCCAGTACTACCAAAATCTGAAAATGAAATAAATTTAAAAACAGAATCGATTGTCGGTATTTCAAAATTCGCTTTATGTGAAAAAGGGTTAAAACTTTTATATGTAATTATCAATATGAGTAGACTTCCTATAAATACCAAAGTTTAATTTATTATTTATTATCTTGAGATCTAGAAAAGGAAGAAATTCGTTAATTTCAGTTTCTAATGTGAATTTTATAGCTTTATCTTGTAAATTTAGTAATTTTTAAGCATCATCTCTTTAAAGTTAATAAATCATCTATGTGTTTATCAGGAGCATTAGTAAAAATATTAACATATCTATACCAATAGTCAACTTGAAAAATTCAATGCCATGGCCAGGATTTGAACCACGGATCTCCTGGTTTCAGTCCAGTCGCTCTTACCCATTGAGCTACCATGGCCAACGTGCCGTCCTGGCATTAAATTCTCCAATTGACTCATTTTCCTGGTAAACCACTAGGGGCTCTTGTATCCAAGATACACCGTTTGTGGCGACCTACTATCTAAGTACTTAAATCCTAGGCTTCATCATTAAACTCTTATTATTTAAGTTAGTTGGACTATGTCCAAGATGGCAGCTGCTTGTGGATTGGAAACGCGTAGTAAGCGTAATATAAGTGAAAATAATGTGAGTTTTGCAGATATAGTGTCGGAAAATGCTATAAATTTAAACTACACAACTGTGAACTATGTAAATGATAGGAAGCACAAGGTCACGAATAAAGTTGAGAAAAAACCAAGGAATAGAAAATGGCGAAAGATGCACCCGCAAAGCATAACGCACGTGAGAATGAAATGATAGCATCACTACATATGATTGTAGATACGTTAAATAAGGACTTAAAAACTACTCATGAAGAGGTATTAAGTCTTAGAAGGGAAAAGAGTGTGTTAAATAAGGATTTAAGGGCTGCTCATGAAGAGATTTCAAGTCTGAGAAGCGAAAGTGAAGTGTTAAAAGCCAAATTACTTAAGGAGTCTTCGAAGTGTGAAAATGGTGGATATACAAAAGTATTGGGCCCGAAACAAAAGAAACAACATAGATACTCTGATTCAGTTCTATCCCAAAATCAGAATAATGATTGTAGCCTAAAACTCTCAAACAGGTTTCAAATCTTAAATTCTTTAGACATGGAAATTTGCAGTAATTTCGGAAGACCAAGCGCAAATTCTCCTGGTTCATGGATGCAGGATGGAAGCCAAATCAGCATAAAAGAAGAATGCTTATCTTCGGTGACAGTCATGCTACAGGAATCGTAGCTTTAAGCAATGAATCTGGGAATGAAATAGAAGCCAAGGCTACAGTAAAACCAGGTGCAACCACGGCCAAAGTAACTCAACAGTGAAAGAAACGAAGGACTTCACTTCAGATGATTGTGTGCTAGTAATTAGTGGTACAAATGACTTAAATTGTGATTTTACTGGTGATAATCTTATGTCCAGCCTAAATTCAGTGATTCCTCATCTCCAAAGGACAAATGTTCTTGTAAAGCTGCCTAGAAGGCACGACTTTATCCCAAATTTTCCCTTACATAAATGTGTTGAAAAGGTTAACCTAAACATCTCAAACTTCTGCAAAAGCTTCAACAATATAAAATTAATAAGCACTTATAATGCTGATAGGAAGCTTTACACTCATCACGGTCTTCATTTCAATGGTAAGGGTAAGAAAGTGCTTGCAAATGCAATACAAAAGGCTTTTTTACAACTAATAGAAAGGGAAAGCAATAAAGTGTAGTTAGTCAAGGCTTTCCGGTACACTTCCAAATGTTACCTCTGAAATTAACATAAATTCTGGTACTTTGAACTTATAAAATTATCACATTAAAGGCTGACATTAAAATTGATTTAAAACATGTAAGGGATGCTTCTCCACAAAGGAAGGATACTAATCAAATAAGCATTTTCCACTTAAATATACAGAGCCTTAGAAATAAAAAAGAAAGCTTAGAAATTTTATTGCAAGGTCTTAATAAAGTAGATGTGCTCAGTCTTACTGAGCATTGGTTAAAGAAAGTAGAAATGAGTTGTTATAATAAAGCAAATGTTACATTATCAAGTAGTTTCTGTAGAACAAATATGAAAACCAGAGGGACTTGCATTTATGTGAAATCTGGTATTAATTTTCAGAATGTTAAAAAATTTGAATACTTAAATGTGGAGCAGCATTTCGAAGTTAGTATTGTAAAATTGAATGACTATAAGGTTGTAATAATTTGTGTGTATAGAAATCCTGGTAGTGAATTACAAATATTACTTCAAAATTTGGAAATCATTCTGGAATATTACAAATTGAAAGCTCAAGTTATATTAACTGGTGATTTTAATATCAATTTTTTAAAGGACAGTAATGAAAAGAAAATGATCCTAAATTTGTTAAATATATATGGCCTACAAGCCATAATGAATGAGCCTACCAGAGTTCAAAATAGTGTTAAAACTGCAATTGACCAAATAATCCTAAACACATATGCATTTCAGTATGCTTCATTAGTTACTAAAATTAGGCAAGTGAGTCAACCTTGTATATACTTTTCTCCACTTCATTAGTGTTTGAAACAGGCTTTTCAGGTCATTTTGGGCAACTAGCCCTACTAGAATCCAAATTTGAGAAGATTAATGGAATTATAACTAATAAAAAAGTATTCCAAGCAGTTAGGGCAATTAATGATACAAATGTCGATTATTTTAACTTTTTGTTGTCAGAGGAACCATGGGATGTGTACAAATTAAATGACAAACTGTGCATATGAGGAATTTTTAAAAACTATTACCCATTACTTTAATGTAGCTATTCCCCTTAAAAAAGTAAACATAAATAGTAGAAGAGCAAGTAAAGACTGGATTACTCAAGGCATACTAAATTCACGAGACATAGATTTTTAAATAAGTATGTTAAAGAGAATGTCACAACTAATGATTTCAGGGTGTACCTGCAAAATTATAAGAAAATATATAACAAAACCATTAAGCAAGCAAAAAGGTTATCAATAAACAAGTGAATATGTGAAACAACTAATACAAGTCCATTTGGCACATTATTAAAAGAGAGACAGGCAAACAATGAATTGCACAATATCAATTCAATTAAATACAATGGTGAACTAATTTCTGAAGCTAATAAAGTTCTGAATTCTTTTAATACCTATTTTAATTAAATAAATAATTGTGCTAAGCTTAGCCAAAAGAATAAAATATAGGAATTTAAAATTTTACCATATTTTCCCTTTTCCTTATTTCTTTTGCCAACAGATATAAATTAAATTAACTCAGTAATAAAGAGCCTTAAAAATGAAAAAATCTAGACCAACTTCTCTATCAACTTTTTCTAAAATTATCGAAAAAATAATGTTCAGAAGGTTATAAACACAATTTATGGATAGACCAGCAATATGGTTTTTGGAAAGGTAGATCAACTGATACTGCTATTATGCAATTTCTAGAAAAAGTATACTAGAATATGGATAGTATGTAAAAGTAAACTTTGTATTGGGCTATGTTTAGATTTGTCTAAAGCTTTTGAACTGGTCAATCATGATATATTACCCAAATTAAATTCATATGGCATCAGAAGGACTGTAAACAACTGGTTTGCCTCGTATTTAAAAGACAGGAAACAGATAGTGGAATTACAATTTTTAGATGCAAAGACTAATACACTTTATGATGAACATTCTGAAATGGAAATTATAAAATGTGGGGTCCCTCAGGGTTCTATCTTGGGCCCCCTTCTATTTCTAGTTTATATTAATGATATAACCCATAATGTAGATGAAGAAAATATTAAACTTACTAATTTTGCATATGACACAAACATACTCATCACTGGTAATGATAAAGGTCATTTACTTCAAAATGTAAATGAAATTAATGAAATTATTATGCCATGGCTTGATCAAAACAGACTAATTTTAAACAAAGATAAAACAGTAGCAATAGGTTTTCGGCATAAAGTAAATAGAAGTATTACCTTCCCTAACCTTAATTTGGATGGCATCAACATTTCATATGTAAAAGATACAAAAATTTTAGGTTTGTGGTTAAATCAAAACTTGGATTGGACTGTACATATATTAGATTTGATTAAAAAGTTAAGTAAGCAGTGATATGCTTTAAAAACATTAAAAATGATAGCAGACGTAAAGACAGTCCGAATGGCATATTTTGCAAATTTTCATTCCCTTATGACTTATGGTATCATCTTTTGGGGTAATTCAAATGTGTCAGAAAAGCTTTTTCGAATGCAAAAAAGAGTCATAAGAATAATAGTGAACCAACCAGCACATGTGAGCTGTAGAGTGTATTTTAAGGAACTGAAAATTATAACCCTGCCATGTTTATACATATACAAAGTTCTTTTACATGTAAAAGCTAGTTTAAGTTGCTTTAAAACATATGCAGTGACACACCAGCATTATACAAGAAACAGTTCAAACCTACTAGCAATTAGTCATAATACCACGTTATACAAACATCCCTTCACTTATAGTGGTACCCAACTGTACAATAAGTTACCTCTTTATTTAAAACAGATGGACAACCAAAAGATTTTTGAATCGGAACTACATAAATTTTTAAGTAAAGCATGTTTTTATTCTATTCAAGAGTTTAAGTTATATTTTGGCATTTACTCTTATACTTTTTTTTTTTTTTTTTGTAATTTCTGTATTTAAATTTTGTAAATATTTTTGTGCTGACCTGTCCACAATTTTTTATAGAGATTTAAAGGATGAACAAATAGAATTGAATTGATAGAAATTAATCATTTCTTCACACTAGCTGTATATAGGCTAAGGTTTTGAATAGAGAGTCAGTCATCTTTAAAAATTCAATGCTCTGGCTGGGATTTGAACCATGGATCTCCTGGTTTCCGTCCAGTAGCTCTTACCATGGCCAAAAAATGGAGCAGCTAACATTTCATCTGTAGACCAGTATATGTCTAATGTAGGTTTACAAATAACATGTTCACTGTCCACTTCTAAATTCTCCTCTTAGGCCCTAAATTGCCTTTAGAGGTCAGGGCTACCTTCATCCTGCTCACATATATGTTAGCTTCCATTCAATGAGAGACACTAAGTCAGCAGGAAAAAAAAATTGGTGAAAATGTCAGGTTAGCTTTACACCAGAAAGTATGTCTATTTGTCTATGTAAGTTCGAGTTATTTTGACCACTGCACAATATTGATTCTTCATGAACACCTAAAGGAAGCGGGTCATTTTTTCCTCACTTATACCTGTATCAACACCTCCCTCATAATCACCATCAATATCAACATCATGTCAAACAGCAAAATGTCCTCCACATTTTCTTAAGTGATTATCAGAAGCCCATACACATCCTACACAAGCTAATTTGCTACATTACTAGGATAAGCCAATAACAATTTCATATGTGCTATTCATTTAACTCTCAATAGCTATAAGAAATTACAGAGTGAGTATAATAAATACTGAGCGAAAACAGCAGCATAAGGCTGCCACAAACTTCACTTGTGAAATACTGTAATAAGAGATACATAGAGATGCTGACAGAGAGGTGTGTTTCTTTCTAGCATGTAATTCACACAACATATACAATGATTATCACTTGGTAGAACTGACTTTTGTCTTTTGTTCTGGATTGCACGGCGCAGATTGTTCAATGTCTCACAATAAGACGCTGCATTGATTGTCTCATTACGAGGCAGAAACTCCACTAGCAATACTCCTTTTCTGTCCCAAAAAACTGTGCACATGATTTTCCAGGCAGAAATTGTTTGCTTAAACTTCACTTTTGTGGGTGATTATGAATGTCGCCATCCCATGGATTGTTTCGATTCTGGTGTGACGTAGGCCACCTATGTTTCGTCACCAGTAACAATTTGGTCTAAAATATCTTCACCTTCATTGTGGTACCGCTCAAGGAAAGTCAATGCACTGCCTAACGTTGGGTTTTGTGCAAATCCGTCAATATTTTCGGAACCCAACATGAACACAATTTCTGGTACTTCAAGTTCTCGGTCACAATGTGATACAAACACTACTAGAATATTGAGGAAAATAGTCGCACAATGATGAAATTGTAAAGCGTCTGTTTTCTCTCACCTTTTTGACCACTTTCTGCACCAAATCTTCAGTAACGACAGAAGGATGCCCACTCCGTTCTTCACCATGCACATTTGTGCAGCCATCTTTAAATGCTCTCACCCATTTCTTTACCATTCCATCACTCATAATGTTTTGTCCGTAAACATCACAGATCTCACGACTAATATCGATCGGTTTTACACCTTTACCACTAAGAAATCTTATAACATCCCGTACTTCACAATCGGCGGGACTCATGATTGTCGAAGGCATCTTAATATGAGTTTACAAAGGTCTAAATGTTTTTAAAAGCAAGTAGGCTTAAAATATCTAAGAGATGAAATAGGAAAATGCAGGAATTAGCTTACTAAATCCTTTGAGTAGAAGTTTGCGTTGTATCGGGTAATCTGTAACTTTCAAGTCACTTAATTTGGGTTTACAATGGACTATGGTGGTTTGTTAATGCGAGTAGAATATCATTCCTAGAAACGTAAACCCGTAGGAAATTCTGAATCAGCCAGCTTAAGTGGGGCCGTTGATGAAGGTCATTAATTGAATCGTTTGTTTCAGAAGCCACCTGAGTGCGCATTTTTCAATTTTCGGAAAACTAAAAAGAAAAGGGTTAAGTATGGTTCTAGTCTCCTTCAAATATTTTTTTTTTTAAATCAGAAACATGTTATTGAAATAATCTATTTTTATTTTATTTTTTCTTCCTTTAAGTTTTTTAGTCATAATTTAAAAAAAAAAATTGCACTTGGGTGGTTTCCGCAATAAATGGGTCTATCCAAAGTGATTTTTATAAAATTATTATTGAAATTAAGTCAAACCAGTATTTTGTTTACTTGTTTTGGTATCAAAGGGTAAGTAGCAGACACAATTAAGTATAATAAAGAGTGTTTTTTGTTAGGTGTAAATAAAAAAATACAGGTAGAATACAGGCTACAGTATGTCTATATACAAAGAGCGGGCCTTATTCTCTTAAGTCAAACCATTAATTTTACCTGTTTTGGTATCAAACGTAAATAACAAGACACACTTAAGTATAAAAAAGAGTGATTTTATTATGCCTAAATTAAAAAATACAGTAGACTACACGCTACAGTATGTCTATATACAAAGATGTGGCCTTATTCACTTATTCAGTTTCTGGCAACTCCTTGTCAGTTATTGGAAAATTGATGATAGTATCATAGAAGACCTCATATCCAACAGTGTATTTGTATTCCATCAACTTTTTTATATTGTCTATCTTTTTTTTTTTTTTTGATTGGGACCTAAAACAAAAAATCTTACTGTACAAAACCCGATAAATTTCAAAATTTGTTATAACCTACAAAAATTTTTAGCTGAAAGTAAAATATGAACACTTCGAATAACCTTGGTAAAATAAAACATACCTTCCCCAAAGGATAAGTGTTCTCTGTTGGTAGTTCCGGAGGGCTGGCAGTTTTTAGCAATGTGAAGGTAGATGTTATTCTTCCAATGAATTCGCTGCGACCACTTTTCCTATAGTATCCTTGTTGTAGAGAAACTGCTTGTACTTGGACACTTCGAATGAGTGCTTGGTTTCTTTGGGTACTTTTCTGCCTGATGTTTCGTCCGAATTTGGCATTTTTTAATATTATTTGGGCCACCACTTTTTGAAAGTGAGAACATCGTCTGATGTAAGGTGATACCTACAGAGTAAATCGGCCAGACTTACTAGCTTTTAGAATGAGCTCTGCATATTGATCAGAAGTATAAATTTATTTATTTATTTATTTATTTATTTATTTATTTATTTATTTATTTATTTATTTATTTATTTATTTAGCATTTAATTTCTGTACAGAAATATTTGCTTTTTTAAGATACAGTACAAACAATACAAACTAGAAATTCAGAGAATACAGAATTAATTCTGCATGCAATAATCAGATTAAATTGTATCAATGTCAACAAATACAGAGAGCTTACAGGAATTGTCAACCATTAGTATCATAAAATTATTCTCATGAAATCATTTACTCTACTTAATCTGGTGTCTAAAATATTCAAAGAACTCTTGAGTAGTATAGAAGCACTGATTTATTAAAAATGATTTCACATCTCTTCTGAATCTTTTCTTATCGTTGTTTTTTATTTTCTTTAAGATTAACCCCTTTATGAAGTACTGAGTTAAGTTTTTTATTTGATCTTGATCCCAGTATATGTAATTTAGTATTATTCCTAGTATAATGTTCATGAATAGTGTTATTTGTTTGAAAATATTGTTTGTTGTTGTTTATAAAGCATACGGTTTCTAAGATATACAGACATGGCAGAGTTAGTAGATTATTTTCCTTAAAATATTTCATACCATGAGTCCCTTTACTTAGATTAAACATTCTTCTTATTATTTTCTTTTGTGTTACAAATAAATGTTTTATTTCGGTAGCTGATCCTCAGATAAAGATACCATATGCAAGATAAGACTGTACATATGAATAGTAAATCAGCTTTAATGTTTGTGAATTACAAATTTTCCTTAGCACTGATATTATGTGGTGGGCTTTATTAATTTTTGCAGTAATATACTGAATATGCGGCTTCCAGCTTAAAAATTTGTCAATAATTACCCCCAAAAATTTTGTTTCATTGGTATATTGTATTACCTCATTGCCAAAAGTGATTACAGGAGCTATATTAGCTTTATTTCTATTTGATAGTGAAATATGCATACTTTGTGTCTTTTTAATATTAAGTAGTAATTTATTATTAGTTAGCCAATGCATTATTCTTGTCATCACAGTATTAGCATAATGTTGCAATTCAGAATTATTGCAGCCTCTGATTATTATATTAGTGTCGTCAGCATATAGAATAGTTTCTGCATGGGGAATATTAAGCGGAAGGTCATTAAAATATACTAGAAAAAGCAGTGGTCCCAGGATAGAACCCTGTGGAAATCCACATCTCACAATTTCAATATTGGAATTAATATTATGACCATTTAATTCATTATTAACTACGGTATACTGTCTTCTACCCTCAAAATAGGATTCAAACCAATTATGAGATACCCCTCTTATACAATAGGCTTCAAGTTTGGCTAATAGAATATTATGGTCAACCAAATCAAATGCCTTAGACAAATCCATAAAAATCCAAATAGTATAATTATTTGCCTCAAACCCTTCTAATGTTTGTTTCATAAAGGAGTATAGTGCATTATAAATTGATTTATTTTTCCTAAATCCATTTTGTTTATCACTGAATACATATTTTTCAAGAAAAGGAGATATCCTGTTGAACATAACAGTTTCCAAGATTTCTGAAAACCCCGATTGAACTGAAATAGGTCTATGATTATCAACATTTTTTGTATCCTCCTTCTTAAATACTGGTATAACTTTTATTAATTTTAAGACATTAGGAAATTTGCCTGTTGACATAGAACAATTACATATATCCATTAATGGAGCTACTATATATTCTTTGCAAGATTTGATTATACACTCTGGTACGTCATCAAATCCAGCAGAGAATGTGTTCTTTTTTGAATGTATTATTTTAAGAATCTCCTCACAAGTTACTGGTTTGAGAAATACACTTTTATCGTTTCTGATTAATTTGATAGGTGTATTTGTTATATTGGGATGAGTCAAAGGTACTCTATCAGCAACACTAATAAAGTGTTTATTAAGGATATTTGATACCTCAGCAGGATTATCTAATTTTGTATTATCAACTATTAAAGTAATTTTGTCTCTAGTACTGACCATGTTGTTAGCGCTTTCATTTTTTACTATATTCCAGATAGTCTTATTTTTATTCGACGAATTTGAAATGCAAGTATCTATATATTGCTTTTCTGCAGATTTTATTACCTTATTATATATTTGCTTATACTTCTTATGATATTCTATAAATGCTTCAGTTTTGTTTACTTTACTCAACTGATTTAGATAGCGTTTTCTTTTGCCAGAAATAATAATTCCCTTTGTTATCCATTTCTTCCTTTTACTAGTTTGCCTCTGTTTAACAACTGTATAAGGAAAAGCTGCATTAAAATTATGCAAAAACGCCAGTAAAATTTTGTGCAATTTTTCATCTATTCTTTTTTCATTGTACACATCAGTCCAGTTTTCAAGGTTTAAGAGCGTATTGAAATATTGAATATTTGCAGTAGAAAATACCCTTTTATAACATGCTTGGGGAGTTATTTTAGCATTATTAGTCCTAAAATTTGTTAAATTAGGTACAATAGCATTATGATCTGAGTAGCCAGTGTTAATATTCTCCAGCTTGACAGTAATGATAGATTTGTCTAGAATTATAACATCAATTGCCGTATTTGACTGGAAAGTTAATCTTGTGGGGTTACTAATTACATTTGAGAGATTTAACAATGCTAGTAAGTTTTTTAATTTATGTACTGATGGGTTGTCTTTTAAGAAGTCAACATTAAAGTCTCCGCATATAAAGATTTGTCTCAGAGTGTTTCTGGAGTGTATTAATCAAACTCTCAAGTTTATCTTAAAAAGTAGCATAAAACCCATTTGGAGAGCGATAGATACATACAATAAATAATTTTAGTTCCTCTGTATCAATTATAGAGTGTTCAGATATCAGTTCTTCATTTAGCATATTGGTTTTTAAATACCTCTTATATTTGATTCCTTTTTTTACTGCAATCATGGTACCCCCATATGTGTAATTTTCCCTACAGAACAAGTCTGCAAGTATAAAGTTTGAAAAGATATGCGAATCTAGGCTAATGCAGGTTTTTTTAATCCAATGTTCTGTAAAACTTTGTTCTGTATATGTTCTGTATATTTTCCATTGAGTTTAAGAAAATTTCAATTTCAAGAAGCTTATTGCCAAGGGACTGTACATTATGATACAGTATACTTAAGTCATTTGTATCTGTTATTTTGCTAATACTTGACTCATATTTTGCATGACAATACATTCTGCAGTCATCATTTAATTTGTTATAATTTCTTATTTGTTTGGAATCCTTATTTGCTTTATATTTTACTCTGCCAAAATTATTATTAATATTAGATATTGCTCTTAACTTTATAAGATCACAACTACCATTTAATATGAGTTTTTTGGTTTGCAGCATGCAATGTATTTATTAAACAATTTACCAATAATTAGTGAACCCCTTCTATTTAATTGAAGTCCATCTCTCCCAAGATCCCTATCTGTGATCCATGAGTTTCCGTCAATAAATATACAGTTCTTTTGTTCACACACCCATTCTAACACAGAATTTATTGCATAAATATATCGGGGGTCTTCGTCCCGACGTCTCAACACTCCACTGATACACACTTTTACTCGAGGGGATAGTTCATTAATCACTTCCACAAACTGTTCCATTTCCTCCATAATCTCTTTGCTGTAATGATATTATTTGTTCCTGCATGAATTATTATAACATCAAGGTCGTCTTTATTCTCTAAAAGTTCCCGCTTCAGGTGTTGAATTTTTGCACCAGAATAGCAATACACTGTAGCTTCTTCGTCTATAAATTTGTCAGTATACCTCATTAGCGAATCACCGATCACAATTGCCGTTTTTTATCGTACATTGTTTCATCTGATCTAAATATCGACGCACTTCCATCTTCGAATTCCCTCGCTGCATTGAAATTCTTTGTCCCAGATACCGGTGTGCTTCGATCATCATACACCCTCGCTGCGTAGTATCTCTTTGTTTCTAAAACGCCGGTCTCATTTTCTATTCCAGCTTCTTTCAGGACATCACAGCTGTTGTTTGAGTCGATTCCTTCGTTGGCATTCTGCATGCTTCTGTTCTCAGAGTACAGTTCATTCCTTTTCACCACTTTGTTAATATTTGGACTAACCTTTACATCCCTTGCACTTAGGTTATTATTCACGGACGTGTTTTCATCATTCTCTCTTCTATCCTTACTGCTACCTACGTAATTTTGCTTCAGTTGTTTATTTTGCTTCCTTCAAATCTCCTATCCATCTTTCTCAAGAGACGCTTTATGCTTCCAAAATCTCTGTTACATGGGAAAAATGGGTGGCCAAGTACAGGGTAGTTGTGAGTTATTGTCACAGCGAGTCACAAAACATATGTCATGAAGGCTGCCAATCGTCACGAGTGAAATTTACCGCAGAAAGAACCTAAACGACGGCGCTTGGGTTCTTTCTGTAGCAAACGTATAATTTTCAAGGCTGAAAATAGCATTGCTGATATGAAACATAGGTTATTTCTGCACTAAACGATGTATTTACCTTTAAATTGTACAGTACCACCAAAAACACATATTTTGATATTTTGTCTTTTAAGTGGTTTCTAAAATACACGATTCAATTATTATTGCTCATGTTTGTTTAATACTGATACATTTTACTGGGTTAGCTCCATGAAGGCAAGTCTGAAGCAAAATCGTAAGTACATTTACATAGAACTAAACGTTAGTCGAGTTTGGTGAATTATGCGATGTTTAAAAGGTAAGTAATTTTTAGTTATGAAAAATCATAGGGGTGGGAAATATGCGAGGGAGAGGGGTTAATGTGATAAAATACGGTATAACATATATCTACCTTTTTTAAAAAAAGAACGTGGCCGTTAAAACAAGTCACGCGCTATTCACAATCACAGTAATATGAAAACATGTTGATATCTTACTGCTTTTCTAAAAACTATCAGTTCACCAAATTATATCCAAGTTACAAGCATTGTTCCATACGTTTTACTGGCCCCGTATTTTAATATTATTGCAAAAGGATTGTTCATTTTAGGTTCATCATCATCATCATCATCATCATCATCATCATCATCATCATCATCATCATCATCATCATCATCATCATCATCATCATCATCATCATCATCATCATCATCATCTTTATTATTATTATTATTATTATTATTATTATTATTATTATTATTATTATTATTATTATTATTATTATTATTATTATTATTATTATTATTATTATTATTATTATTATTATTATTATTATTATTATTATTATTATTATTATTATTATTATTATTATTATTATTATTATTATTATTATTATTATTATTATTATTATTATTATTATTATTATTATTATTATTATTATTATTATTATTATTATTATTATTATTATTATTATTATTATTATTATTATTATTATTATTATTATTATTATTATTATTATTATTATTATTATTATTATTATTATTATTATTATTATTATTATTATTATTATTATTATTATTATTATTATTATTATTATTATTATTATTATTATTATTATTATTATTATTATTATTATTATTATTATTATTATAATTATTATTATTATTATTATTATTATTATTATTATTATTATTATTATTATTATTATTATTATTATTATTATTATTATTATTATTATTATTATTATTATTATTATTATTATTATTATTATTATTATTATTATTATTATTATTATTATTATTATTATTATTATTATTATTATTATTATTATTATTATTATTATTATTATTATTATTATTATTATTATTATTATTATTATTATTATTATTATTATTATTATTGGTTTTGTTATTTACTTTGCGAAAACATTTATATAATGTTATTTGTGTACATTGGAGTTTCATAGTATTGTGTAAATATATAATATGATTGTAAATCATATTTACGTTTAATGTGCAATTAAGGAATACACTTCATCTGCTCATACAAAGTTGTTACTTTTCGTATAAGTCAAAAAGTGCTGGCGATTTATTTTTCAACTACTATCATCCAACTGTGATAAGTAATAAAATAGAGATACGACTGTTTTTTCTCAATGAATCTAAAACTGAATTAGTCCTTAGCAGCTGTATCTATACCAGCACCAATCAAGTATTAGCAAAACAATAACTAACGAAATATGACGTTGATTAATCATGGCCATCTTAAATAGCACTTCCTTATATTGGTAAACCGCTCTTATTGGCTTAGCCACGTAGTAACGGAAGTAAATAAGTTTAGCAAATATGTTACCATCGAGATGTTATTCCATAGTTGAAGAATGGATATGTTCCTAATGCTGATTCAATATTTTTCGTGAGAATTGTAACGTAAGTATTTGCATAAAATAAGAGTACTTTGTATTTATTACTAAATGAGTTTTGCAACAAAATGTTTTTAAAGCAACTGGGCTTGAAATATCCGTGTGATGAAATAGGGAAACGCAGGAATTAGCTTACTAAATCCTTTGAGTAGAAGTTTGCGTTGAATTGGGTAATCTGTAACTTCCAAGTCACTTAATTTGAGTTTACAAAGGTCTAAATGCTTTTAAAAGCAACTAGGCTTAAAACATCCATGTGATGAAATAGGAAAGCGCAGGAATTAGTTTACTAAAATATTTGAGTAGAAGTTTTCGTTGTATCCGGTAATCTGTAACTTCCAAGTCACTTAATTTGAGTTTACAAAGGTCTAAACGTTTTTAAAAGCAACTAGGTTTAAAACATCCATGTGGTGAAATAAGAAAACGCAGGAATTACCTTACTAAATCCTTTGAGTAGAAGTTTGCGTTTTATCGAGTAATCTGCAACTTCCAAGTCACTTAATTTGGGTTTACAAAGGATTATGGTGGTTTGTTGATGCGAGTAGAATATTATTCCGAGAAACCTAAACCCTTCGCAAATTCTTAATCAGCCAGCTGAAGTGGGGCCGTTGATGGAGTACATTAATTATTATTGCTCATGTTTGTTTAATACTGATACATTTACTGGGTCAGCTCCATGAAGGCCTGTCTGATGCAAAATCGTAAATACATTTACGTAGAGCTAAACGTTAGTCGAGTTTGGTGAAGCAAATAGCACGGTAGGATTTGTTGGTTTGGAAAATAATCGTAGAAATTTTTTTTTTAGACTTCATCCCCAATTTTATATCAGTTTCGATCGAATGTGAAATGTTTCGGTAAGTTCTCCGTGTTCTAGGGCGAAACGGCATTCGGTTGCACTGCCCGCTTCGGTAGCATAGATGGTAGCGTGTCTGCCTCACGTTCAAGAGGTCCCGAGTTTGAATCTCGGTCAGTATGAATTACCTGGGTAAGGTTTTTTCCGAAGTTTTCCCTTATCCTTCAAGACGAATGTCAGGTAGGTCTAAGCTCTTTGGACCCCAGATTCATTTGAGCATCATTTCACCAATTTCATTCATCGTCCGATATGACAACGTTGGAGGACGTAAATTACCCAAAAAGAAGCTGGGGGTTTGCTGTAAAGATTCCCTCAGTATTCTAATTCATTTTTAAATTTACATAACTGCAAGTGTCCTGAGAAAACTAATATGAGAATGACATTTAATTTAAAGATACAGTGCCAAACAGAGAACAAATTAGTTTTACAATAGTTTTACAAATCAAGATATAAGTAGAAGTCTTGAAGATTTGTAGGTTAATTTTGGAGGTAGTTAATATTTTAATACATTAATCTGATATTATTCCTGAAATTTTATGCTCATTTTTTAAAAATAAATGGTAAAATAGTTGAGTGATAGCTATACACATGTAAGAAATTGTGCAGAGGTAAGTTTTAGATTTTCAGTTTTCGCTTATGGACGCTCTGTGGTTGTCAGCCTAGTATTGAGCATAAAAGAGGCCTGTTTATCATGCTTGACGTTCTTTTACGTGTCGTAAATGTACGACAGCGGCTTTACTTCCCATTCGAACTAAGCCATGAGAAAATATCATCGTATTCTGCCAGATTTAATCCTGCGACCTCGGACACCAGACCTTACATCTCCCCCTTATTTTTTAAGCCAGCGTTAAGTCACATCAGACGATGAATGGAATGGGTGAAATGATGCTCAAATTGGCCCATGGTCCACAGAATGTAGAGTTACCTGGCATTCATCTCTTAGAAAAAGGGAAAAAATTGGAAGAATCCTTATCCAGATAACTCACCCTGACCAAGATTCCACTCGTGATCTCTTGAACGTGAGGTTAAGGGGGCCAGAACAAAATCTGGTGTGGTTGGTTGCCTGTCTCCTGCAGGTCTTTCTTCCAGAAGTGATTCCGAAGACTTTCAGTGACCTGTAATAGTACTCTATGTGAGGCTTCGTATATCTGACTTCAAATTAAGTTATACTGTTCACTTTTGTCACTAGAGATTTTACTTTGAATTTATAAAGCATTTCTTAAAAAGAGAAGAATAACTTAAATCTGCACTAGTTTTATGTAAAGGGGATTCTAATAACACATAATCATGTTGGACAGGGGGGAATGTGTGGTCCCAAAACCTATATTTCCAGCAAAATCTCTTTATTCAATGTTTCCTCTGCTTATTAGTTAAAAAAGTTAAAACTATCAAATTTATTATGCACGTGACTGTTGTATGCAACAGCATACTAAAGAATTTAATTCTTTTTTTTGACAGGGTCACTTTGTTAGGGATCTGAACACATTCAAAGCCTTTAATGCTTTAGAAAGCTTATTAACATACTTAGCAAAGTAATAAATTGTTTATGTGTGGTTTTGAGTCTGCATGTACAACATATCTTCTTCTCATGTTTACTATAGTGAATGAAAATGTGTGAAACATTTTTTTTCCAGGTTCTGTTTTGTGAAAAACAAAATGGCAGACAGTGATCACTTTCCGAAATTGTTGCACACTCTGTTGAGCCCAGATAACACCTTAAGGACACAAGCAGAGGTAAAATACTTTAGTAATGCGTTTTCAGTATGTTTTAAATAGAATATGTATTAGTATAACAGGGAACATGTTGGCATTTTACCACATGCTCAAGAAAACATGAGGATGTTTAATACTTAAGATATATTGAACTTAATTTTTTCTTTAATACATATATGAAATTCTATGAATTTTTATTTATATTTGAGAATACTAGTATTTGGACTAGCTGCTAAATATGATTTTGTGTGCAGCACTTGTTATAATGCACATCTGGGTGTTTGCAGGAAGTCTACTCTAGCATCCCATGTGAAACAAAAGTTATGTTTCTACTTACCACAATATGCAATGCTTCACTAGAGGAAGAAGTTCGATATTTAGCAGGTGTTCTCTTATGGAGACTTTGTGCAGCAGACTTCACCAAATTCTACCCTAAGGTAAGACTTGAAAGTACCAAATGAAGCTACACTTGGAGCTGAATATGCAGTTATCTTCTGTTTCATTGAGACACCACAACAATATGTAAGAATGTTGATCATGCACATTCAAGGTTATGAATGTTTATAAAAGGTTAGTAGTCATATCCTCTGTTATGACAAAGTTAGCATATCCATAAAATATTTAAAGTCATGAATAGCTGCACTAATGACTGCTTAAGTTGCATAAGTTCTGAACAAGTCTCTTTGGGGTAAATGGCTATCAGGGTGTTTGTGGCTCACTTCCCAATATAAATGTTTTCCTAGTCAGTTATGTCTTATATTTCATCAGATAATCATGAACTGTCATAGTCCCTGGCCTACAGCGTAACTCCCTTCCCAATCGAGTGTGTAATAACAGCATATGCCCCACCAGGTCTCTCTACTTGCTATCTACATATTTGGAATGAGAGAGGATAATTAGCACATGAAAGAAACTCTTGTATTACACAAATATAACTATTTGTAACAAAAAACGTCACTTAAGAAAATGATGTCAATTTTTCTTATTAGTTGAGATTGATTTCATGAACCCTTGCTCATATCAGTCAGCACACTTCGTCGTCATGTGTGTTTATTGATGATGTGAGCAAGGGTTTGTGAAATCGCTCTCAACTAATAAGAAAAATTGACATCATTTTCTTAAGATAAGTGAAGTTGTTTGTTACAAATAGTTATATTTGTGTTTGACTTATTGCTTCACTGTAGCTAGCTTCATTTTCTACGAAATTCTTGTATATTTATATTTTATAGGGAAGGAATTCACAGCAATGCGTAGAAATTATGTGGGAGTGTCCATAGATTTATTATTAATTTTAAGGCACTGGGACAGAAAAAGGACTATTTGCATTAGACTCACCAGAGAGGGTAGATGTTAATAATGTGATGAGCAGAAGAGAATTGTTTCATGGATAGTGGCAATTCATAATTCTTGGATAAACAGCTGTTTCAGATTCGTTTTGGGGAAAACAGTTACATATGAGGAATACACTATTGTTTACTTGGCAGGTATATAATATTCCTCAATTTGAGTGACATATATTCATGATTCTAATGATGAGTACAGTTAATGAATACTCTAGGTCAGTGGCATGGTGTTAATGCCAGCAATAGCTAATAAGTTGAAGAAAGTGTATCCAAATTTTACATTATTTTTTGTTCAAAGAATAATATAAAGTCCAAGCAATTTCATTTTCATATTTCAATTAGCTAATTTGTGACTGATCCATAGGGACTGATTGGTGATAAATCCATCAAGACTGGTTCTCTAGAAACTTCCAGTTTTAAATAGCTCATTATTTTGCCAGTGGCATTCACCGGCAAACTTGGAACCTACTGACACGTGTGGAATGTCTATGACCCAGTGAGGCTTTAGTTATGCTTATAGCAGGGCTGTTGCCGTTTCAGTGAAACAGTAAACCTTGTGTTTTAGCGTTAATTCTTCGCATGTAACAGTAATGTGGCAAATAATTTAATGTTTAAAGTAGAATAAGAAGAATGGCCTCACAATTTGCAGATAAAACCTAAATCACATGATCACTAGGGAGCGGATTTATAGACACTAAAAATGTGTAAAATAAGCAGGCAAAAGGCACTAAAAAGGGGAAAAATAGGCATTTACATAGGCACTAAAAGTTTGCTAAGTAAATGCTTAGAAATACACAATTTTAGTAAAATGGCTCTTAAAATGCACTATAACAAAATGACAATCATCGCAACATATGCTGCAACAAATTCTCTTAACACATACTATTTTGCCAGTTGCTAAGTGAAATAGTTCCACATCTAACTTGGGAGATTGCAATATTATTAAAGAATGTTTTCATATTCAAAGGAGAAGTAACTGGGGTGTGTGTTGGCCACATAAAATGAATGAAGCATATAGGTATGAGTCATTCTTCGATAAATGTTGAGTATGGGTATACAGGCTTCTGGAAAGAAGTTAAGATTAGAAGATATTGACAGAGAAGACATTTTTTTCGAGCACAAGTGACAAAATATCATTGAGGTTATATAGAGAAATAAAAACAACCTGGGGGAGGGAAGGATATATAGACATAAGTAATAAGTTAGGACAAGAAGGTTTGCTTGGGTGAGAACAGGAGTGAGAAACTTGAAAGGTATAGGTAAGGAGCTAGACAAATGTCCATTGTGTGGAGAAGAGATTGCAAATTTTCATTGTATATTATACAGTTGTCAAACAAAGATATGGAGATAGCAGAGCTGGCTTCATAAATGGGACAATTTGGGAGGTGAAGTGGTGATTAGAAAAATTTTGTCAGTAAAAGAGGAAAAGAACAGGAGAAATATAGGGAATTATTTTGGGAAATCTAAAGAGAGATGGCTAAGAACAATTAAGAGAAAAATGTAGTGTAGGATAGGTGAAATGGCAAAAGTGTAAAAAGGAATAGAGGGCCTCCAATACACAAAAACCTAGGGTTAGGTGTTTGGGGACCGAATAATTATTTAATGGTGGGCACATGGTAGGATTTGCAGGATCCAGGAATATATGGCATTTTCTAGTATGAATTTTATAATTGTATTCTTGATTTTGTATTTCCATTTGATGATGTGAAAGGAAAGGTGAGAAATAAATTAAAAATTGAAAATTAAATTTGTTCTACATTTATTCTATATTTCATAAATGGCTCCACAGCAAGTTAAAATAACAGATATTGTTGTATAACTAAAATAAATATAAATTCAGTTTACAAGTAACAACCATAATGTGGAGAAAGGTGTGAAGTAATTAACTATGTCAAAAAACAAAAACGTGGATTTCTTGGGGTGAAACTTAAGGGTGAAAATTGAAATATCTAAAGCTTTTGTTAGATTTCTTTCAAAGTTATACCATTTATTTTTGTGATTGAACGGGTATGGATTAATACCAAGTTTCAGATTTCTAGTTACAATAGTTTCTGAGGAATTAACAGTTTATTTATGTCAAAATTACAGGCAATTTTCAAAATGTCCCACATATTGTAATTTCAAAAATTAATTCATGGGGTATAAGTTTCTGCATCCATTTTGATCTACTAATGACCGGTGAAATATTTGTCATGGCCATATCAAGAAAGGGAAAAAATAATCATACCTACTTAACAATTTTTATTTTCTTAAGCGCTTTCAGAAAGCAGTAAGCATTATAATCCTTTTCAATACAAATAACAATAATGCAAATGTAATTGGGTACACTTAATATGCACTTGACATTACAGGCATGTTTAGAATTTCATACAGATTAACAGAAAACGGCATTCTGTGGAACATTCTGAAGTTAGCAAAATGTAGAAAATATGCAATCTGAGAAATCTGAGCTTAAAATTACATAATAGCAGCTATGATACACATGTTGGATTACTTAAATAGTAATGTGACGTTTTCTGTAGTGCCGCTAGAAGAAATAAAAAAAACAATGTTATATTATTGAAGTATGCCATATTAATTTTAAGACAAAAAAACTAAATTCAGGATGGTTGTAAGCTTTGGGCCAATTTGCACAGATGTTTCTTCTTAAAAGAAACAATTGTTGGAAAGATAAGAAATCCAGAAGTTAATCACAGCAATTTTAATATCACTTAAAATGATGACATGATGTTTTAGAAAGATACAAAGAACAGAACAAAAGTTAATTAAAAGCTAAAGCTAGTTTTTGTAATACAAAACCTACATGCTCCATTGTCAACTAAGAACAAATAATAAAAGCACAGCTTTTTAGTAAGCGTTTCCCATATATTCAAACAGAATTACAGCAATTACGGCATCGTGAAAAGAATTCTTGTATGTACTTTTATAAAGGCATTTCTATAAACATTTACACAAACCATAAGGATTTATTGGTCTGCAGTTTCATTTTCAATGTTGGAAACTACACTGGAAGTCTCCAAGTAATTGATTTCATGTTTCCTTGAGATACATGTACAAAAACGTAACATGACAAAATCACAATTTTTTCGTATATATAATCTTAGTCTGTGTAGCTTAGCTGATTAGGTACTGGCCTTTAAAGTTTAAGTTTTAACCTTAACAGAGTCCCAGAGTGGTGATTTGAAGATTTGGTAAAACAACAGCTTCGTGTCAGTAGATTTACACACACGTAAAGAAATCTTATGGGAGTAAATTCCTGCTTACCAGCGGTACTGATTGTGATCTGATATGATTAACAAATGACACCATCACTAATTTAATCAATAATCCCTCCCTCGAGTATTTCTATTAGCTCAAGGAATAAGCCTTTACACCAGCACAAAAATATCATGCCACTGCACTGAAACTGCCAAAAGGTTAATACTTGTAACAAAATTGTGACATTGTGCTTTACTTTGAAAAACTGAAAACATCAAATTTCTCTTCTTTCGGCTCTCCGCAACATACTAATTTGTGTTTGGTATAATGTTGCTACAGGGGCTGATTTTTACAAGATTTTTGAAATTATTAATACAAACATGAATGATTAAACTCACCTGTTTCACACAAGGCTGACAAAAAATTACTTTCTCCTCTGTGCTGAATGATGGATCACCATTTATCCACTGTTTAAGAAGTACACTTCTGTTGCTTCTCTCTTTTGGCATATTTGCGTAGGAAACTGATCTCTGTGTGCACTTGAAATACTGCTTACAGAATGGGCTTTCCATTCCCCACATAAAAAGTGGTCAAATCCACTGAAATATCTTTTAGCTTGTCTTTGCTACTTGTCCTTGAGAGAATTCTAAGATGTTTTCATGATGTCATTAGCGCATTGTGACGCATCTGTAAGGGAGATACTTACCTAGCTAAACCCCTTTTTTATATCCAATGTGCCACAGTAAGAACTTTCTCCTCCCCGAAAACTTCACATTGAAACCAACAAAGGCAAAAGCTCTTGTCACAAATTACAAGCAGAAGAAATTAGCTGAAAAAGGCAGTTTTAGGCACTAATAAGAATAATAAGTACAAACATATGAAATAGGCATTTATAGGCACTATAAAACTAAGAAATTAGGCTAATAATTGTAAGAAATGTGCTTATAGCTTAAGAGTCTACATTTCCGGACAACGGAATAAAATAGGCAAATAGGGCAAAATCCGCCTCCTAATGATCACACATTTAATTTTGATCATTCCTGCCACCATGCCTTAGCAGAACAATCTTGTTTCAGCGCTCTGCAGAATACACACTTATCTAAGAAACACTCAAACTCAAAATAGACTTTCATCTCTGTCCTTGTTATCAGTGGAAAAGGGGTCGCTTAATACATTTAGAAAGCAACAGCAAGCAACTTTGTCATTGTTGTTTTCTAGGAGAAGAATTGGCGGATTGAACTGAATTACCAATAGACACTGTAGATTGGTGAGGTCATAAATACATTTTAAATAAGGTATTTTTCTATAATTTTTATTTACACATTTGTGTTTAATGTTATATAACACCTTATATGAAATTTACCTGGAAACCCTCAGAATTCACACTGCCACTCTCCAGATTAAGTCTGAAGCAACTGGCAACACTTAGGAATCATCCACGCCACTCCCCTGCTCTTGGTAACATATTTCAATAAATTTATTGTAATTATATTCACTTATGTTCTTCATAATCGAGCAACATAACAGCCATTACATACATCTCACCCTGAGCATTATAGGAATGTCACATCTACTATCTTGCTGCTCACATTGGACTTTGAAGATAGTGGAAGGTAAGCAGTGGAGTGAATATCTAAAAAGGATAAAATTAGATTACAAACAATATAGCAGCTTTATGGTGCTGATTTAGGGCCTTACGCCACAAAGCACAGTTCAGGGTTGTCATTTCAATATCTACATAGTTGTAAGTTCTGTAAAGATAAACCCCAGTGATGCAGGATAGAGAAAATGTTGAAATTTAGTGCTGATAATTGCTGCTACCAGTTGTTTTTACACTGAAACTTTAAAATTAGGTCTGACCACAGATCAAGATGTCCCGAGTTTGAATCTCGGTCAGGGTGAGTTACCTGGATAAGGTTTTATCCGGGGTTTCCCTTATCCTAAAAGACGAATGTCAGGTAACTCTAAGCTCTATGGTCCCCGGACTCATTTGAGCATCATTTCACCTATTCCATTCATCATCCGATATGACTTAACTTTGGAGGACGTAAAATAATAAAATACAAAAAGTACAATACCAGATAGTCAACTCTTGGAGAATTAAATGTCAGGACGGCATGTTGGCCATGGCAGCTCAATGGGTTAGAGCAACTGAATGGAAACCAGTAGATCCATAGTTCAAATCCCGGCTGTGGCATTGAATTTTTCATCTTGACTCTATGGTGGTGATTGAAGTTACATAGGGTGCTTTTCCTGATGTTTTGGGGCAACCTGCTGGAATTAACAACTCTATTGGTAATGCAGTGAGCTTCTATTTTGACCGAGCTATGGTATATCTGCTTCCCCACCACTCTTCCCTGCCCATATTCACAGACTGAATAGTTTGCGGCACATTTCAGTTATTGCATATTAGCACAATATATGTTGAATATGCGGAAGAAATATATGGTAAACTATTCCTGGGTGCACAAGATGTGACTTTAAAAGAAGTTTCCTAACTTATTTATGCAAAAAAATCTCAAGAAGCCATTTCTAAACTTAACCTTTTTGCTTTTATACACAGTGTTCATTTTTATTTATGACTTACTGCGCAAAATTTGACGTCATTAACAGCATCTATGATGGAGCAAGTTTACATACAATTCGTCTAGTGGCTTGAGATCGTATTTGATATGCTGACAGCACCTTTGAGGCCTCCCTCTACCGGCAGGTAAATATACTATTTGAGAGGTGGCTTGTACCCATGTAATATAAATCCGCGTAACTTCATTTGTGCGTAGATACCATAACTGTTGTAGTTAGTTTTAATGAATATGAAAACTTCAAATGACAAATAAGTACAAGCAGTATCTTGTAATTTGGCATTTCTCTGTGAAGATAAATAACTTTTTTTTAATGAATTTATTGATCGATCAGCGCATGTGCATTCTATAGATCATTGATTATAGACATTATTGACATATATGATTCAATGACTAACAATGAAATGAGGAAAGCCCCATTGGGCCCCCCATAAGTAGGTACTTAATTTTTGATAGATAGAGTCAACATGACAAATTCAATGCCATGGCCAGGAATGTGATTAAATCATTAATTTCCATCAATTAACTAAAAGCTACATTATTGTTTTAAGTATTACAAAAGATCTTGTTGTGAGAGCTGATCCAGTGGTAGGCGACTCCAGATGCGGGTTGGAAAGCTGGATTTTCTGCCAAGAGAATAGTTAATGGCTCCTGAGATATGTTTTAGTTTGCTGTAGAACTTTCTACTTGTGAAGAAATTGACTGTTGAATGGTGCTGATTCCAGATTCTCTATGCTGTTGACTATTTGTGACAAACCAGGGTGCATTGAGATTCATAATATTTAGTTTTCAAATGTCTGGATACATTTGATTTTGGAAGAAGTTCATCTTGTAAATCCTACAATGTACATGAGTACATGATATAAGACAAGTCAAATTGTGAATATACAGTGCAGTTAACTATACTTTTAAGTTAACAAGTCACATCCAATAAGGACAAGTCAATGTTTGTACAAAATAATGAATTATAAAGATATCTCAAGAATTTTATAATATACACAATTAGTTCAGAAATGTAACAATATTATAAACTTTCCATAAATTCACTAACAGAACAAAAACATTCGTCTAGCAAATATGCCAAAACTGACTTTTTAAATCCTGAAAAATTGCAAGTGGTTTTATTGACTATAGGCAGTTTATTAAAAAAAGCAATTCCTAGATTTATTACACTCTCTTGATGAGCTTCTGTGTTACTTCTATTCACATGAATATCCATTATCTGTCTACTATTATAGTTATGAACTGTGTAATTAAAGGTACAGTGACCGTTTCCTGTCATTAAATTTGTCTTTGTAAATTTTAAAATTTCAAAACTTAAAATACATGGGAGAGGTAAGATTATAGTAGGAGTGGTCGAAATAGAGTTGTGTAGAGTAGTATGTAGTTTTTTAGTTTGAGTGAGGATCTTTGGTTGAGAAGAGGGTAGACCTTAGCCAATCATTTTCGAAATAGTTTGACTTTGTTACTTATATGTGGTTTCCATGTGAGTCATCAATCCATGAGTATGCCGAGGTATTTCACTGTTTCAGTCTCAGTATTCCAGGGTATAGGTTTTACCGGGAGAATTGCTGGTAGAGGATAGTCCAGTCTGCATAATGTAAAGATCACTGCGTCACATTTTTGCTGGTTGAGCGAAATGTGCCATATAAAAGATATATAACTTAATATAATTTAATAAAGGAATGTCAAATTAACAACAGTTCTAGTTTCAAAACAATTTAGTAAAGAAACAGATTTGTTTTGTCCTTTCAACAGTGCACGTCATATTGAACGATGAATGAATGAATGAAATGAGTGAATGAATGAAAAAAACAGGTGATACGATACTCAAATGAGTCCAAGGTCCCTAGAGCTCAGAGTTTCTGCACATTGTCTTCGTAGGGTAAGGGAAAACCCTGAAAAAAACCTTATCCAGGTAACTCATCTTTAGCGACCTCTTGAGTGTAAGGCACATCACAGAGGCGGGCAAGAAACAAATGTAAATTAACTGAATATAAGCTGTTTCTATACGTTTATCAAATCAATGAAACCAATAATTGTTACACTTAACTTCTGTGAACAGCTTTATGGTAATTAAATAGCACGAAATATCTAAACACAAATAAGTAAATAAATAAGTAAAGCTGAGCCAATGTGGCAAATTAAATATCAGCACTTCTTTAAGTGAATGGTTCAGTGTGACTGCCATTTAGAGCAAGACACTTCCTTATACTTTTCACCATATAATATGCAGCTTGCAGCATCACAGGTGGAACTGTGGTCAGCTCATACATGTTTGGCTGCTGCAGTTGCTCTGAAGTCTCGGGTCGCCTCGAATAAACCTGATCTTTGAGATAGCCCCAGAGGAAAAAAGTCCAAGGGGGTAAGATCTAGAGATCTTGGAGGCCACACAGGTTTGCTAATGAATCCGTTGAGGAGAAAACACAATACTTTAGGTTATTCATGCTGAGCACATTCCGGAAAATATGATCTGCAAACCTCCTAGGAAAATGTCTTTCAAGGGAAGCAATTGTATCACTGGTGGTATGTGCAGCAGCACCATCCTTCTGGAACCAGCCATCAGATTTTGCATTTTCATCCGGTTGGTCAATAAACTCAGATAAAATGTTCTCTCTATATCGCGAGTATTTAAGCTTCCTTCAAAGAAAATTGGGCCAATTATTCACCGTCATTGGCATATCCGACATCATTTTTTTAATAGTGTGGGGTATCTATAAACTGGAGGCTCAGGACACCTATGCCTGCATTTTGTGTGTTGACACAGCCTGTCAGCTCGAACCAACATTCGTCTCAGGTGAAGAATAGATTGAGTTGCTCATCATCCTCAAAATACTCCAGAAAGTAGTTGTAGAAATTTACATTGGCTTGTAGGTCTTGCCTTTGCAACTTATGCAGCCGTGTGATTTTATAAGGGTAGAGTTTCATTACCTTTTTGACTGCCGTATGGCAAGAATCGATGGAAAGTCCTATCTGTCTAACTACTGGCGCAAAGATGTCTAAGGCCTTTCTGTCATAACATCATTTATTGCTTCTTGTTGGGACCAATCACTTTATAGCATCCAGTGTCTCTCTTTTTGGGAGTAACTGATCCTGTATCTTCGAAATGTTTGATGCACTTATTGGCTTTGAAAGATATAAGGATACCAACATTAATAAAGAAATTTTAATTAAGCATGAGAATGAAAAACAGTTTATATCATATACTGATAAAACATAAGGCGTTTATGTTGCAAACAAATGTATATCAATTTGACGGTACCTGGACGCTTTTGACAACATTTGACTTTTCTGAATGCCAAATAGCATTGTATAAACTCCTCTATGCAGCAGTTTAAATTTTATTTATATGTTTCACCAATTATGTTAATCGCAAATACTGTAGGTGGGGTGAAAGGGGAGGCTGGTCCCAGGCTTCATAGTTAAACCACAATAATTTTTAGGTAAATTCATGGAAATAATCATTTCTTCCACACTAACCGTGTGTAGGCTAAAGTTTGAATGAGTAGAGCCAGATTGAAAAATTCAAGGCCATTGATTGTTTCCATCAATTTACCTAAAAAATATAGTGGTTTAACTATGAAGCCTAGGACTTAAATACTTAGAGCACAAAAGTCGTCACAAAAGGTGCACGTCTCATTGTATATGTGAACCTCTAGTGGTTCAGCGGGAGGCATACAAGTCAATTGGAGAATTTAATTCATGTTGGCATGTTGGTCATAGTAGCTCAGTGGCTTAGAGCCACCGGATGGAGACAGGGAAATCTGTGGTTCAACTCCTGGCTGTGGCATTGAATTTTTCAGTCTGGCTCTACTCATTCAAACCTTAGCCTACACATGGCTAGTGTGGAAGGAATGATTATTTCTATCAATTTAACTGAAATTTGTGATTGATTCATATAACACTAGCATAGTAGTAAAATCTTACAAATCAGTACATGAGGAAATGTCAGCAACTGGTGACAAATTTAATAAATGACACTATTTTATATGCTTTTAATCTCTTTGGTTGGCTTATCATTTACAAGTGCACAATAAATTATTATGATTACAATAAAGCATACAGAGCAATGACTAAGACAAATATTAAGTACATAAAAGGTTATGTAAAAAATGCAGCTAGTAACAGTGAAGCAACAAATACTACACAAATATAATTATTTATAATAAAAGCTTCATTTATATTTAAAGAAATTTATGCAAATTTCAAGAAATTGTGAAATCGCAATTTTGTAAACCCATGTTTACATCTTAAATATAAAAGTGAATGTGTTTGAAGATTAAACAAGTGGTTGAAAAATTGTAATCTCACATTTTCTTGAAATTTCCATATATTTCTTTAAAGTGAAGTGAAGTTTTGGTAACAAATAATTATATTTGTGTAACATAAAAGCAGTATCATTCATTTAACATTATTTTGAGCTTGTCTTTGCAACAAAAATATTCCAGCCTTGAATTTGTAAATGCTTTAATGGCATGCATAAACATAGTAATAAATGCTGACAAAGACAGTATGTAGTTTTAAAAATAAAATTTAATGCACAAGGTATCTTCAATTTCAAGATCTAAATCCTCTTCACTGGAGGCTAACTACACCATGAATGTACTGAAGAAATTACATGATATTCATGGGGGTTTATTTTGTCTTAATATTGTTGTATGTGAACACAGCCAAACCAAATGACAGTTACAGAATAGCTATAATTTAGGAAAGCTATTTTTGCAGTAATTTAAACTGGAAACTGCTTACCTTATATGGACTGTTATACATGACTTAGTCATTTTAAAATGAATAATACTAACACAAATCCAACTCATATACTCAATCCAGTGTCTAAAATAACTTTACCTGAAAATTTAAAACTTGTTTGTCATAGTAGTCAAAGTTTTTTTGTTAATTTTCCATTGATATTGAAATGAAACTCCAAATTATAAGAAATATTTGATGATATGCCACAATAAATTGCTGTACAGGTGATAAAGCTTCATGCTACATTAACAACATTCCTGGAGGACATCACTGGACACCACCAAAACAAAAAACACCCAATTTCCTTTAATTCTGTACTTCCAATTTCTGTCTTTGTATTCCTGGTAACTTGAGATGATGATTACTAAATAAAAAACAGAAAAACCCTTATATTTCAAAAATAATTAAGTAACAAGGTTAATCAAACTAATGCAAGGTAACTTCTTTTACATATAAATCATCCTTGACACATTATAAATTGCTACATTAATCTGAAGAATTTAACGATAGATGAATATGTAATGAAGGTACAACTCAGGTTATGTCATGATATTCATTTTTGTATTTACTGGCATGCTAACATCTTACTCTCCAATTGATGCTTGTGAAAATCCATTCCCTTCTTTCTTGCTGCTCTTATACCCTTGCAGGTCTTTCAAATCCTGGGAGTTTTACAGATCGATGAACATTTTATTCAGGCATAATTTAACTTTGCTTCGCTACTGTTAAAACTTAAATTACAATTCCAACTTTAAAAGTTCGCTAAAATTAGTCTACAGTTAGCCAACTGTATTGTCTTATTCATATCGTACATTGAGTATAAATAAGGAACAAAATAGGCCAATAATATTATGGAAAGTTCTCCATATGCAGTAAAATGATACAATGTATTAAATTCTGAACTAAGTAAATGTTTTGCACAATTATGTAATATGCAACATTGGGCCAAAGTAATTGTATTGGCAAAACTGAATGTCCTTCATATCTGGCTGTGTCATCTAGAGTGTGCAATTGAGAAAAGAAGTACATGGTTCGGAGCAGGACTTTTGAGAACCTTGATACGGCACTGGAGTTGCTATTCCACTTGACACTGCCTGGGTCTGACATCTTACCACATGTTCTTAACATTACTTTTAGTGTGTTTAATTTGTTAGCGACATTGCTATAGTAACCTTTTGACAATTTTTTAGCAATTCACTACCTTCTTTCAAAATATCTTTAGAGTTGTGAAGACACAGAGCAGAAAACAGCAGGTGATATTAATAGAAATTTCAGAAAGTTAGAATAACCATAGGTGTTACATTGGTGTATTGGGGAAACTTCATTGGGTGCCAAGAAGACTTGGTTAAATTTTTACTTCCTCTTTCTCAAGAATGGAAATATTGTGCAAATTAGACTCTTGTGGAAATTATTTAAGGTGGCTTGCTCATAGTGCTTTTTCTATGACAAGCAGGAAGGGATGCCTGCAAATATGTGTCTTGATTCCCTCATATTCACTTACCATTTGAGAACAACAGATGTTTAATTTATGTTACTACAATATTTAACAGAAATTAAGCCAATTTCACATATATCACACCCTGAAAATTGGAGAGAAGAAAAATAAATAGAAAAGTAAATAAGCCAGCTGAGATAAACATTTTACTGCACATACATATACATAAAGGTAAGCTAGGGTTGATTACATTGGCAGAAATAAATCTGTCCAGTCGACACTTTCTTTGCCCATTCTGTTGGGTTTAACATAAAGCATAACTGAAAATTTGAAGGTTGCATTATGACAATGCAAATACTTTGTTTGCTATAAATGGTCTCTCATCACAGAGAAAAATTAAAACAAACTTTTTTACCATGTGGCACTTCTCTCTAAAACTGAACTGAATCAGAACAGAAACTAGCAAAACATTACACGCTTTCTTGACACCAAAATGCAGGTGAAAGTTTACCTTGTGATGTACCAAAATTCAGCAAGTTTTGGTTATGTGCACCATCTGTATTTTTGCAAATTCTATGCAAAGGTGCTTTTAGGCACAGGCAATTATTAATAGCCAATGAGTAAGAGCGAAACACAATGGACTTAAGCTCAGACAAAACAGAGATGAGAACAGTAACCCTCTGCTGTATTTATGGCCATGCTGTGGCCGAGTTGTTAGACCAGTCAATTCTCACCAAAGTGGCTTGGGTTCTATCCCAGTTTACCTCATGTGAGAATTCTGATGGATAAAGTGGCGTAGGGGCAGGTTTCCTCCGGGAACTTTGGTTTCCCCCACCATCTCATACCACCAGTGCTCCATCTTCATATCATGTATCATCAGTGTCCCCATCTGCAATGCCACATGCAGTAAAAGCTGGTGTTAATCTATACAGAAAAGAAAAATTTGCTGTAATTTTTGTAGTTGGACAATCTGCTGGTGAGATGGTTAGTGATATGTTCAGTTTCTCCAAATAGCAGCAGGAATTGATTTGTGCCTTAGAAAACAAATGGATGTCACAACACCTTTTGTTCTTAAAAGAGTTCAGAAAACTGTCATTTGATAGTCACTGTTACTCAGGGGAATGGTCAAATTATTTCTTCCTGCCAAAATCTTCATTTGCTGATGGTTAAATATAAAACAACTGGATAAGTAAATAAGTAAATCTGTATTACAAGTGTACGTTCACTGCAAGATTTATATGAATTGAGATGGAATACTAAACTGGCAGCAGAGCAGAATGGACGTGTCATACAGTTGTTCCTGCAAAAGTGAAGTAAAAGGAACTAAATGACATGGCAGCCGCAAAGCAGACAAGAGAAGTTATATAAGAAATAATGGTTTGCAATGAGATTTAAGCAAGAATGGAGGAACTGGAGATTAAAACTAAAGAGTTGGAGAAGATAAAAACGAATATGGAAAAATGGAAGGTATGGAAGACTTCAAGAGAACACACAACTTAATAATTTCTGGGGTAGAAGAACAAAAAGGAATTGGAGCATTTCATGAGATATGGGAATTGTTAGTGATGAGGCTAGGGGTGAATATGAGAGGCTTTGAACTGCGGGACACATTTAGAATTGGGACATTGGAAGGCAAAATATATATTAGTGAAATTCAGCAAATTCATAAAGGAAGTATTAAAACAAACAAAAAGCTAAGAGGAACATATGTCTAAATTAGTAGGGATCTTTCTCATGAATGAAGAGAACAAAGGAGGAAGCTGATTGAAGAAAGAAGTAAGGCGAGAAAACAAGGTTTCAATGCATTTATATGAAATGGCAAACTGTGTGCATTTATATGAAATGGCAAACTGTGTGAATTGATGGGCAAGTGGCTGAGCAGAGAAGTGGCATAAGGAACATCCAAGATGCAGAGCATATGAATGAAAAGAAAAGCAGAATGAAACAAGTATAGAGGTGCAAGGGATTAGGGAAAATCAGTGTGAAATAAATGTGGGGATTCAAGGGGTTAGAAAAGGAGCAAGTATTAGGCAGGGGATATCGAGATGTAGGAAGTATCTGCAAGGTAACAATATGGCTTTATTATTACACAAATATTTATATTTGTGTAATATTTATTGCTTCACTGTAACTAGCTTCATTTTCTAAGTAATGGCTTTATTATTTGAAACAAAAAGTTAGAAAAAGTGGTGTATTTATCATTTGAAGGTAATGAGTTGGTAACTCAAACACAAACATCACATAAATTATCCTTACTTGGACATGTTTCAGAGAATGGTTTCTTCCTATCGTCAGCAGTTATCTGACTCAAAATCTGATACCTGTAGATGATGGGGACAAACCGTTCTTCAAAACATGTCCAATTAAAGATAATTTAAGTGATGTTTGTGTTTGAATTACCGACTCATTACTTTCAAACAAAAAAAGGTTTTTATGGGTAAAGTGTAGAAAGGAAGAAATAGAATAGTGCCGTGAGAGGTATTGGAAAAGATATGAACAAATGTGACATGGCTGTACCAATTGCGGAAAGCTGCTAGTGAAGTTATATAATAAGTAACAGGGAAAGGGGATTCAAATGGGTCAATGTGTAAGTGAGAAGTATTGAAAAGTGAGGTTAAGTGAATGCAGACAGTGAAACAATAATAATATGGAGCAGAAATAAGTGGTAACAATTTACAGAGATAGACAAGCATTTGTCAAATATGAAAATATCTAGTGCAAGATGGAAAATCAAATTAAAAGCAATGACTCTTAAAATGGGCAAACATGTGTAGTGTTGAAGGGCATCCCTGTTAGCAAAAGGACCAGTGTCCAGCTCCGGGCTAGCCCAAGATGTATTTGTTTTAGTACTTAATAATTCATATCATGAATTGAAACTGATAGTTTTAAAAGTACATCGATTTTTCACCTTTCATTTCATCTTATCTTTTATTGTTGCAGCTAGCTCCTGATGTCCAGGAGCAGTTTAAACAACAAGTCCTCATTACTGTGCAGGAAGAAACGAACTGCACAATAAGAAAGAAAGTAGGCGAGATAGCTGCAGAAATCGCTCGCAATATGATCGATGAGGAGGGGATTAATCAATGGCCTCAGTTTGTGCAGTTCCTTTTACAGTGCAGTAATTCGTCATTAGATACACTAAAAGAGGCCGCCCTCTGCATGTTCACGTAAGTTCTGAACAAATAGAATACAGCATACACAAAATTGAGATACATTTATGTCAAAGCTATTTAGATATTGTAGTACAGTTTTGAGTCTGTAGAGCTAGCTTGTGCGTCGCACCCTACCTTCTGGCTTTCAGTTAGCTGTAGTCTTTTTCCTTTTCTGTTTCTCTGATGTTTGTCTTATTCTCCATTCTCTTGTTTTTCTGCTCCTTTCTCCTTGCTTTCTTATTTTCCTTAATTGCATTTCTTTGTTCCTTGAAAACTGTGTAGTCTTGCTGTTTTTGGTTGCTTAGCTGTTAAAAATGTTATCTTTCAGCCCCTTCTTATTACTGCCATTCTCGTTTGACGTTATTATGTAAGTTTAATGTTAAGAAGGCGCTTACCATTATTTGTTACACTTAACAAGTTTGCCGTCATTTAGCCTTATGTAACTCGTTTGTTGCCATGATCTGTATTTCCCGTAGTTGGTTAGCCAATTTGTGCAGATAGTTGAAAATTGTTTTCCCCGCTGTCACCTATTGCAGATTACAGACTAATTAATGCTTTTGTTTATTTTTTTCTTGCTGAGAGAGGGAGGAAATCTGTGGTGAAAACTTTGCATGAAAATTTCAAAATATAAGGGATGTTTACTTTCTCTACTGTTTATATTACTATAGGTATATTTTGCATTTCATCCAAAGATTTGCTACTGAGCGGAAGTACACATTTTGAGGTTCCCTGAATCTATAAATGGCATTTTGAAAACAGGGCCCTTTTGTTTGTGAATATATAGATGAAAAGCAAAGTCAGTTAAATGCCAAACTTAAGTCCAGCATCTTTCAGGGATGCAAACCGGTTTTTAAGAAAATCTTCCACTAAAATTTGAATGGATCATCTTGTGAAAATTTTAATCATCTTATGAAAATTTTGATCATCTTATATAAATACTGATTATCTCAGAAATGCTGAAATAATTTTCATTAAAATAGCACCTGTTTAAGGTATTTTCATGACAAAGGAAATGAATTATCTAGTACAAAATTGAATCGAGAATATATTGACACATTGCTTCACTCACCTGTTTATTCACAGGACATGTTTCAAGAGCTCTTGCTCTTATCCTCAGCTGATACTCGACTAGTGCAAGTTGTAGTGGTTTCTTCTTTCTCCGTATTGTCAATAGATGGCGTGATGTACTTGTCAAAGATGTCCGGTGGTGGAGTTTCAAAATTCATGACTCTATGACGATTTTTGTTAATGAAGATTTTTTCCCATACGGAAAGGTCTATGGGGTGATTAACATATTTTATTAGAGATGTTTCCAAATTGATGTCATGTCTAGTATTCAAAAAATGAATACATTTTTGGAAACATCAATTTGGAAACATCTCTAATAAAATACGTTAATCACCCCATAGACCTTTCCGTATGGGAAAAAATCTTCATTAACAAAAATCGTCATAGAGTCATGAATTTTGAAACTCCACCACCGGACATCTTTGACAAGTACATCACGCCATCTATTGACAATACGGAGAAAGAAGAAACCACTACAACTTGCACTAGTCGAGTATCAGCTGAGGATAAGAGCAAGAGCTCTTGAAACATGTCCTGTGAATAAACAGGTGAGAGAAGCAATGTGTCAATATATTCTCGATTCAATTTTGTACTAGTTTGTGCTTCACTGTCCCTACGCTTCTTTCAAGTTTATACTTTGAATGAATTATCTATCTGACAAACAAGTGGTTTTTAGGGTAGAGGTTTGTGGTGTAGCATAGCACAGTTTAGAGAGGTCAGAGAAGGTGTGAATATCATGCAGCAGAGTCTGACCATCAAAACATCAGCACAGCAGAGGTAATGCAATGCTTTTTTTTCCTTCCCCAAAATGTATATTCCTTGCCTTTAATTATTCCCCAGAATGCCTTTCTACCCTCAAAGTAATATCTTTAACATATTCATGAATTTATGTACTGTAGGAGTTTCTCTTCTCCATTCGTAAAACTCAAGAGAAGTTCTGTGTAAAACATATTTTACAACTCGAGTTCAAATATTTTTGGATGTATTAATTTATAAATGAGTCGTATTTATTACACATCTGCTTCACTTACGTACCTATTTTGAGGACATGTTTCGCAAATCATCGTTTGCATCTTCGGCTCCTATGCGACTAAAGCTTGATCCAGTGGTATGAGTAATTCTGGAGTTGCTGCTGCCATCTGTTGATTTAGTGATGAACTTAAATGTGGCATTCTCTTCTGGTGGGATTTCAAAGTACATTACTTGGTTTTTATGTTTTTCTATGTATATTCTCCCCATATGATGACTGCACTGTTTTTGTACGTATTTTAGTGATTCGGTGCTATCTTCAATTTATAATTTTAGACACAGATACATACAAGGAAAAAATGTTAGAGTTACTACAACAAAAAGAATTCCAAGAAATATATTCTAATCCACTCAACCGATGACTAGAAGATGTAGAAAAAACCATCATTAATAGCAAAATTTTTACAACTGCAGAACAAAAAACTATCAAACCGGACAACTCTTCCCTTGCAAGATTATATGGTCTGCCTAAATTACACAAACTCAACATACCCATGAGACCCATTGTAAATAATATAATCACTCCTACTTACCTTCTGGCAAAATGGCTGTCCAAAATATTCCAGTCCTTTGCACAATTCCATTCTCTGAGCATAAAAAACTCTTTAAACCTGATAGAAAAACTTCAAAACCTTAAACTTAACCCTCATGACACTTTAGTATCCTTTGATGTCCGCTCCCTCTTCCCTAGCATTCCATTAGACAAACTTTTGTTTCAACTTAAGAAATGGCTAAATTCTATTAACCTAGATGCCAATGCAATAGAAGATTATTTGGCAATGACTGAAATATGTATACATCAAAATTATTTTGTTTTCAATGGAAAATATTATTAACAAATTTCAGGACTAGTTATGGGAAGCCCGCTATCACCATTTTTGGCCAATTTATGCATGAGCTTTTTCGAGACACATATAACTAAAGCCTTCCCTCATATTTTTAAAACATGCTACAGATACGTAGACGACATCCTTGCAATAGTGCCCTACAAACAAATAGATGATGCTTTGACACTACTCAACCTGCAACAACCCAGCATAAAATTCACAGTAGGAACTGAAGTGGACTGTACTCTCCCTTTTTGGACCTTAAAATCACAAAAAGCAATGAAAACCTAGAATTTGTTATCCAAAGAAAAGCAACACACACAGATAATTATATCAAAGCAAATAGTTTCAACCCAATTCCACACAAACATGCCACCATCAACAGTCTCACACACAGGTTAATAAATCTACCCTTCAGCCAGCAAGAATATCAAAAAGAATACCATCAAATCTTAAAAACTGCAATTAAAAATGGATATGGAAGAAACCTTGTAGATAAAAAACTAAAAATCATAACAGATCACAGCTCTCACACCAATAAAACAAATTAGACTTGCTAAATTTACTTAAAAAAGATATTCAAAAAATACAATATAACATTGGCACCAAAAACCAATTACAACATTAAAAACCTACTTAACAGTAATAATACTGATAAGATAAAACCAGAGGAAAAGTGAAGCATTTACAAGATTAAGTGTAAAGACTGTGAAAAAATTTACATAGAGAGGCAAAAAGAAACATAGGCACTAGAAAGAAAGAGCACTTCAGGCACTTAAGATACAAAAATATTGATAAGTCTGCAATAGCTAATACTGATAAGATATAGCCAGCGGAAAAGTCAGGCATTTACAGGATTAACTGTAAAGACTGTGAAAAAATTTACATAGGGAGGACCAAAAGAAACAGGCAGTAGAAAGAAAGAACACTTCAGGCATTTAAGATACAAAAATATTGATAAGTCTGCAATAGCAGCTCATATCTGGTCTGAAAATCATGAAATTGAAGATAGCACCGAATTACTAAAACACGTACAAAAATATAGTAAACTCGTTATATGGTAGAGAATATACATAGAAAAACATAAAAGCCATCTAATGAATTTTGAGATCCCCCCAGAAGATAATCCCATATTTAACTTCGTCATTAAATCAACAGATGGCAGCCGCAACTCCAGAATTAGCCACACCTCTGGATCAAGATTTAGTCCTATAAGAGCCAAAGATGCAAACAATGATTTGCAAAACATGTCCTCTAAATAGGTACATAAGTGAAGCAGATGTGTAATAAATACGACTCATCTATAAATTAATAATTATTTCGCTTCACTGTGGTGTTCCAATACAGTTAAATCTCAATATATTTTTGGATATGTTGAAAATTTTTCTGTTGTACACTTTTAATTGTGAAACTCCTTCAAAATTTTTGGCACTGGTTTGTTACTTTCCCCACTGTGATTGCTGTTCTTTTGTAGTATTATTTAATGGAATAATTAGACCTATATGTTTTCCTTCTTACAAAACTGTAATGCATTAAATATTAATTTTCTACTTTGTGAACATACGAGGGCAATTTAATAAGTACCCATGTTTCAAAATATATGGGAAGTTTGTGTTATGTACTGTAATTTGTTACATGTTGTCAAAACAATTTTGGTGCTGATTCATAGGTTATTTTGGATTTTACAAACATTTCAGTAGGTTGTTCAATGTGTTTGCTAAAATGGTAAAAGTGCAGTATTTTCAGTGTCTACATTTTTGTTTTGAATGGGAAAACTTGTGGTGAGGTAAAGGTGAAAAATTGGATGCTGTGTATGGAGTCCGTTCACCTTCTATGACAGCAGCTAGATATTGGTATAATTAATTTAAATGTGGTCGAACCTCTGTTTTTGATGATGAGTGCTCAGGACACCCTGCAGATGTGGTTACCAAGGAAGCAATTTAAAAAGTCCACAAAATGATTCTAACAAAAAAAGTAACAGAGGCCATGAGTGCATCGACAGGAATATTTTGCATGATAATTTAGAGATGAGAAAGCTGTTGGCCCGATGGATGCCCAATTTGCTGACAGTGGACTACAAGTGCATGCGACTTTTCAACTGCAAAGCTGTGTTTGGAGCTATTTATTCAAAATCTGAGGGACTTTTTGCATTGAGTTGTCATTGTTGATGAGACGTGGATTCATCATTATACGCCAGAAACAAGCAACAATCAAAACAATGGGTTGCTTCCAGAGAATCTGCTCCAAAGGAGGCAAGGACGATCTCATTGACCACAAAAGTGATGGTGACAATTTCTTGGAAAAGGAAAATCAATTACTGGAGTATTCTACAGTGAGTTATTAGCCAAATTTGAAGAGAAGTTATAGGCGAAGACCCCATATGGTTAAGAAGAAAGTTCTGTTTTACTGCGATAATGACCCGGCACTATCATTTGGAGTCTCTGCAGCAAAACTGCATCAATTGCACTTTGAATTCCCATACTCTCCTATATTCTCCTCTTCCAAAATATGAAGAAATGGCTCTCAGGATAAAAATTTATATTATATGCGGAGGTCATCATTGAGACAGAGGCATATTTTGCAGAGCTTGACAATTCTTATTTTCTGGAGGTGTTAAGAAAAATGACAGGGGTGTTGGGAGCAGTATATATTCCTAAAAGGGGACTATGTTGAGAAATAAACAGTTTTTATTTGAAAAAGCTGGTACCCTAACACGGGTATGACTTCATGCGGTGGTGTTTGTATTTTGAACAACCTGTCCTCTGTAAGAGACTCAGCTGCTGCATTCCAGTATTGCTGAAGAGTATAGGGCATGCACTGGAAAGGTGTACTGCTGCTTATCTGCTTGTTTTTATGCAAATTATATACCAGTATTGGCCATCTGCATTAATTCTCAGACAGATTGGATATGTAAAACTTTTTGGGTATGTCCTCAGACATCCATTCTGAATGACTTTTTATATAACTGGTAAACTATAAAAGATAGCCAAAATGTACTGCACAAAACATTTACACCTTCTTAAAACACATAGTTTTGCCAACATTTTTTTTTTTTTTTTTTTTTTTTTTTTGCGGATTTAACTATTTCAGAAATATTCCTTGTTTAAGGTTTGAATCTCAAAATACTTATACCTTTCTCAAATGTGAAACTGTTCTCTCTCTCTGTTCTGGTTCAAGGCCATTACATAGCTACCTGTTCTTGAAATATTTAACTACACTTAAGTTTACTGTACTATTTCCCATTATTCATGCAAGGACACTGTAATAACAGCATTTCTGCAAATGTTTTTATCAGTTAATATGAAGAGCACCGAATAAGTTTTTCCACGAATAGTTTGTTGAAGAATGGGTAATTATGTTTTGATAATTAGATATCAAAAGCAGAATTAGTTTTACAAATTACTCATTTGCATCTTCAGCTGATTTATTTCATACAAATTTGCAAAGCTGCATGCATTGCTTAAAACAGGAAATGATCCCAAAGAATTAGATTTCTAATGGGGAAAATTCATCCACAGCTGAACAGCTGTGACAATGGACTTGCAAACTGACTTTGTTTTAGATTAGGAAAGACAGGCATAAGAATTAACAGCACAATTCCTTTCTTGGAGGTGTTGAATACATTGTTGTTATAATAAATTAAATTTAAAGGGAGTCGATTAATGACACTAAACAACACTTACTTTTAAATTTTCCCAGAACATGTTTCAGACACTTTTCCTCTAGCCGATATCCGGTTAACGCTGGAGGCAAAGTGTCTGAAACATGTTCCGGGACAATTTAAATGTAAGTGTTGTTTAGTGTCATTAATCGACTCCCTTTAAATTTAATTAACAGCACAGTTATTTTTAATATTTTAATGCACGTTTTGCTAATTTATATCAATAAAAAATAATGATTTCATTTGTTTTATGGTTTTTGGCTTTTAGAGTAGTTGCAAATTTAAAGGCATATAAAGGTGGATCACACTGAAAACTTCAATGAATCTAAAGCTTGCCCCTCCCACCAGCATTCCTGAATATGCCATACACATTTTATGTGCTTGAACTGAAAACATAATCTCTGTTAATTGTACCCAATAAGTACTTGAAAATGATATACGTAAATCTTATAATGAATTTTATTTTTTGATCATGGCTGCACAAAAATCCTGTCTGTGCAATACCCACAATGTATGCTGTGTATCTTTCATCTGCATATGGTTATCATTTATTCAACAAAAATAAAGCCTGTAAAATACCACACACACTTCTTTCATCATTGCACTTATCCTAAAATAATATAAATATACAGTGTGCCATGAGTAAACAAACCAGGCAGTCGGGAAAGGAATAGGTTATAGTGCAGTTAATTTTCTAAGTACTATTATGTGTTTAAAATGGGAAGAGTTCTCACCTGTAGCGAATCAGGTGCGTTAGCGCATTCAGCATTGCCATCTCATTATCCCCACTCCTTTTATATTTCTCTCTCTCTCACACACTTGCGAGTGTTCTTGGCTCTAGGCGTACGGGAATGCAAACTAAATAATCCAAAGTTTTATAATAATGCAGTTGTTCAAATCACAGTAGCAACATGGATATTCATATATGATGCAAATAGTTAAAATATTTGTTTTAAAATTATATTCTATGAATTACTTATTTTTCTAAATCAACGAAAATACCAGCAGTGCATCTGTATAGCTGTGAGTGTTGCTTACCTTAAGAGATAATTCGTTATGGTCAATGTCTTCATCATCTGAGTACTGCAAATTTATGATGATAGCTCAGAAATCTCGTTACATGCTATTTCTTTCCAAAAGTCATCTTCTTGTAGTTTATCTGATGTCTAATGCAGTTTTCCCAGTCTTGCGTTCCTTGTCAATTTCTTTGCAAATAAGTCCAACATCATTCAGTTTAAAAATATCCTTTCTGTTTGCAACATAATTTGAGCCCACAGTAATTCTATTGGATTATTCTGGCAGTAGTAAGGGGGAAGGTAGATCTTCATGGAAGAGTAACTGAATAATACAGCTCTGAACTCTCTGCTCTAGAGCAAATAGAGATTATGAACCAACCATCCATAAACAAAGATATACTATGATCAGGCACGTTCTGCCAGACCAGCAGGAAGGTTTCTTTTTCTTTTTCTTTTTGCAATTTACGTCCTCCAATGTTAAGTCATATTGGACAATGAATGATATTGGTGAAATTATGCTCAAATGAGTCCGGGATCCATGGAGCTTAGAGCTGCCCAACATTCATCCTTATGGGTACGGGAAAAGCCCGGAAAAAACCTTATTCAGGTAACTCACCCTGACAGAGATTCGAACCTCTTGAACGTGAGGCAGACATGGTACCATCTACATCTACACTACCGAGGCAGGCCCAGCAGGAAGTGTTTGTTTCCTCTCATCGAATTTAACAAACACCTTGGCTTATTCAAAGTTCATATTTCTTTTATCACGTCAGGTCAAATGTTTACGTTTCAGTTCGGAGTAATTTCAAACATATGTTCACACATACATGCCAAACAATAATGATTTTCTTTAGAGTGCTTACAGTGCAATGCATTGTTATAATATAATGGTATCTACTTTATTTGTTTTAGGAAAACTATTTGAGCTAAAAATATGGGATATTTACGGTTATGTTAAATACATTATTCTCTCCTTCCTTATGGATCAGTTCTTGCAAAATCTGAATTTTTGTCTTAGTGTGAATAGTATTTATTAGAGATTGATTTGTTTGGCGCTCGTCACACACCACATAGGGGGAATGCAATAGGACAACACCGAAGGACTCTGACTGGTTGCTTATCTAGTAGCGCTCAAGGAGAAACATCATCCCATTTGAAACACATAATAGTGTGTTACTGCATTATAAAAATACACAGGCATGTGTTACGTTTCAAACTTGAGTTGAAGTACTGTTAATTTTCTCTGCTCTCCAGTGTGCTATAAGTCTGTGAACATATCCATTGAAGCTGGTACAAGTGAATTTTTAGTAATCAATTGTGAAGTAATTTATTCTCAGGGGAGGAAAATTGTATTTATGTGTAGAAATTATTAAATAAAGCTCTCTAATACTGAATATAGATCAAGATCAGATTTTTAAAAAATGTGGGAATCACTTGTGGTATAGGTAGTGTACACACTGTGTCAGGAATCTCAGGGAAAAAGACACATCTTTGAAAGGTGTGTTAGTGGATTGGGTAATTTTGAAAAAGGCATTTTGCACAGACAATTCTCAGTTTCAATAATCATGGACAGTATCCAACAGAAAATTAGCTATGAGGTAAAATGTTAATTACATGGTATGTTTTATGTAGAGTATAATGGGGAGTATTGGTTTTAAGAATAGAAAAACCAATGATGGTAGGAAGCTCTTAATGGAAAGGGGAGATATTGTTGCGGCCTGAATTAAATTTCTGAGAAAAATGTATGGCTTAAATGTTTCAGGAAACTTTTGTCCTCAAAATGTCTAGATGAAATTTGGGTAAACCAGAACCTCTCAGATAAAGGGACATGGGTTAATGGCATGTCATGTGGGGTCCGAAAGCGTTGGTTTCATATCAAATTGCAAATGGATAGTTTGTTCACAACACCATAATTGCAATACAGATTATCATTGTAAAATGAACATAAAAATATTCAAAGATGGTTCATTAATACATTACTGTGTTCTTTAAAGGAGAGCTATGTAATCACTATGCATAATGCCAATTATAATTTCATTAGAGGAAACAGAACTCAGAAAAAAGTACTAGAAAGCATACATAGTAGAATGGTTAGATAAACACGTCCAATACAATCCCATACTATGTCTGAGGTACTTGAATTGATTACACTACTTATAACGCAAGTATTATTAGTATTGTTAGTGTTATTGTTATTTTGTTTAATTATTATTTTAAATTTTCTACTGTTGACGGGTCACCTATTTTTACTCACTATTTGTAAGCATATGTGACAATAAAGAACATGCACATGCACATACATAAGAAATATGAATTAGATAGAACAGCTAACAAAATGGGCCATGCAGTTATCTCCTCAACACTGTCAGTACAATCCCATTGAATTAATTGTCATCCTCCATGGTCAAGGGTAACATGCTAACCTCTGGTTCCCAAGGTCATGTGTTCAAACTTGGTGAAAGGCGATGGACTTTATAGGGCGTAAAAATCCTTAGTTTGGCTTCCTTCGGCAGTTAAGTAATGGTATTGGTCCTGTGTCATAGATGTATGGCACATAAAAGAACCTCAAGCCTGATAAAGAGGCCTCTGAGCAAAATTAAGTAGTCTTTCATGCCCAATATAGATTGGCATGCTAGGAATTAAGCAGTTAAAGGGTGTCCACAAATAAAACTCAGTTTCATTTCATTTTCATTGAATTAATCTGAGTCAAAGTTAAGTTTGAAGTGGCAGGTAGAAGTACTATGTTCAAGTTAGAGGATGTGGAAAGACTTATGCAATAGGCAATACACAGTATAACTCATGATGACTGAATTTCACAAGTTAGGCATGCAGAAAGGCTTCAAGAGAAAGATTTCAACAAAGAAACTGCTAGGAAATATGCTATAAAGTTGTTTATTAACTTAAGGGAAAAGGCAGACAACTTGAAAGACATGATTTTTAAAGGAGACAAAGAGAACACCCTTCAACTGCTTACTGCTCCAGTTATGTAATATGTGTCCTAGCTAAGATTTTAAAGTATTGTCACCCAATTATCGGGAAGCACCACAAGCAACAGCTGAGAAGGGACCGGAGGCCACGCCACACCCACTCATTTGTCTCCTGTCACTAACTGAAGGGATGGTTAGGAGAGGGATGTCGGACCCCTGAGCCGTCTCCTTACCCTTCTACTAGGGTCTGGAAATTACGGGACGTTCAATTTAATCGAGAACCTTCTAGATGGGCAAGCGGACCCTATATAAGCGACACGTCGTGCAAGGGGCAGTCAGTCAGTCAGTGCTTGACGAGCTAGCAAACGGACGAGAAGACTGTGTACGTGCATCGGAACGTTAACTTACGAACTGGCGAATTGTAATTGTGTGCATTACGTATTTCTGTGTAATTGGCAAGTGCTTAACTGTAAGTCGGTGGAAATAAAGAAGATTTTTGAGTGGTGCAATTGGACTTTTTATTCCACGAACCCACGAAATCACACTGGTGTCAGGAAGCGGGAAAACAACATCACCGAACATTACAACAATGGAGGCAGCATTAGAAAAGATTTTAGCGGAACTGAGAGAAATGAAGACGGCTAAAGACAACATCACTGAGAAGATGGAAGAAATGAAGGCCGAACTAACAACAAAAACGGAAGCGGCAAATAACAGCCTGGCCACGAAGCTGGAGACTACAAATAACAACCTGGCCGCAAAGCTGGAAGAAATGAAGACGGCTAACGATAACCTCACGGAGAAGATGGAAGAAATGAAGGTTGCGAACGAGGCCCTCGCCGCGAAATTTGAGGAACAGTTGGCCGGCGTGAGGGAGGACGTCACGGGACTCGGCAAGCGGATCGGCCAGGTGGACGAACGCGTCGGAGACCTCGCGAGCCGCGTTAATGAGCTAGAAGGAAAGGCCGACAACAGCACCAAGTCCCTGAGCGCCATGGTGGAGGACGTCGTCGGCAGGAGGTTGAAGGATTTGAAGGCCGACGCACCGGGACGCGACATAACATCGCCGCGCGTCAAACCTCCCAAGTATGACGGCGCGTCAACGTTTGAGGTCTTCCGCCGCCAGTTCGACACAGTGGCCAGGCACAACGGATGGTCACTGGAGGAGGAGGCCACACAGTTAATAGCCAGCCTCCAAGGAAGAGCCGCGGAAGTCTTAAACGCGGTGCAGACGACGGCGGCGCCCAAGGACATCTGGGAAGCCCTGGAAGATCGCTTCGGGAACCACCGCTTAGCCGCAGCATACCGCAGCCAGCTAAAGGCAAGGTCACAGCAGCCGGGGGAGACGCTGCAGGAGTTCGCCATTGCGATCGAGCAGCTGGCTAGCAAGGCCTTGGTTGACCTGCCACTGGAGTTCGTATCCCGGGAAGCCGCCTACAATTTTGTCGACGGGGTACGGGACACGGAGATTCGTCAGCGCCTAATGCTCGGGGAATATAAAACCATCCACGAGGTGCTGACAGCGGCATTAAGGATGGAGGCGGCCAAAATAACATCCACCCCGACGTCGAGAACGAGGAATGTCCGCTACGCCGGAGACAGAAGACCACCTGAGGGACGCCGGCGAACACCCAGTGGCCTGTGTTGGGGGTGTGGACAGCCCGGACACCTGCAGAGAGACTGTTGACACCAGGAAGAGCAGCCGGAAAACGAGTAAGGGCCGTCGTGGAGAGGGGCACGTCGGCGCCATCACCACCATCACCACCATCCCCTCGAGTGACACTGCGCGCCGTCAGCCGGCGTATGGATGACAGCCTCATCGCGGACGGTTGGATAAGAGGAAAGCCGTGCCGCGTGCTGGTGGACACCGGGGCGGCCGTGACCATCATCAGACCTGCGTGGCGAAGGGTTTGCCGGCAAGGAAGCCAAGCCGGCCATACCAGCTTGTCACGGCATCGGGCGACACCTTGCCTGTGGAGAAGGAGGCCCTGCTGGAGCTGAACTTGGGACGGAGTGCCGTGCGTCTGTGGGTGTTCGTCGCGAAGGTGGCTGAGGAGGTGATCCTGGGACTGGATGCCCTCAGGAGCCATGAGGCGACGGTCGACGTCGGCAAGAAGGTCCTGCGGCTTAACGGAGAAGAAGTTATACTCCGTCAACCCGAGGAGCGCCTTGGAATTTGAAGGGTCGTCCTGGACGAAGACGTGGTTGTTCCCGCGAGGAGCGAGGTGGTGGTGACGGCGCGACTGGAGGGCCAGAGAACCAGGAACATGATGCTGGACCAGAAGACGCCTGTAAACGGACTGTGTGTAGCCAGGACATTGCTGCCGTGCCGAGAGGAGGTGCCAGTGAGACTGCTAAATCCAACGGACACCGATCACGACGTCCAGGCCGGGACGGAGTTGGGAACGTGCGAGCCCGTGGTGAGCGTAACGGCAATCGACAAGACACAGGAGCCGGCGCCGAAGCAACACCTGGGGCCCCGGCTAGAAGGCTTACTGGAGAGGGCAGCCGACCACCTGACCGCAGAACAGCTGGAGAAGGTTCGACAACTGCTAAGACGGTATCAGCGCGTCTTCAGCCAAGGTGATAGTGACCACGGCCGCACGGACAAAGTACTTCACCGCATCGACACCGGGGACGCCCGGCCTATTCGGCAACCACATAGACGCGTTCCGCTGGCGAAGCAAGGGGCGGTACGAGACATGCTGGAGGACATGAGATCCAGGGGAGTGATTGAAGAGTCTGACAGCCCTTGGTGTTCCCCTGTAGTCTTGGTGACGAAGAAGAACGGCGAGCTGCGCTTCTGCGTAGACTACAGGAAGCTGAACGCTGTCACCCGGAAGGACTGTTTTCCCTTACCCCGGATTGACGATACCCTGGACACGCTAGCTGGTGCACAGTGGTTCTCGACCCTGGACCTGAAGTCGGGCTACTGGCAGGTAGCTCTAGACCCGAGAGACAAGGAGAAGACCGCATTCTCGACGGGCCAAGGGCTCTGGCAGTTCACGGTTATGCCTTTTGGCCTCTGCAACGCACCAGCTACCTTCCAGCGCCTCATGGAGTCAGTGATGAGAGGGCTGACTTACGATGCCTGCCTGCTATACCTGGATGACATCATCATCGTCGGTAAAACTTTTGAAGACCATCTAGAGAATCTGAGTAAGGTGCTACAGAGACTGCAGGCGACCAACTTGAAGCTGAACGCGAAAAAGTGCCAGCGCTTCCGCAAGGAAGTTAACTACTTGGGCCACATAGTCTCAGCAACCGGAGTGGCCACAGACCCGGAGAAGACAAAGGCCGTGAGAGATTGGCCTCGCCCAAGGGATAGGAAAGAGCTGCGCAGTTTCCTGGGGCTGTGCAGTTATTACCGCCGCTTCATAAAGGAGTTCTCCAACATCGCCAAACCCCTCACCCGCCTGACAGAGGAACACCGGCCTTATGTGTGGACGGAGGACGCCGAAGACGCTTTCCAGCACCTGAAGGAAACCCTGTGCAGTGCTCCGATTTTGGGTTTCCCGCAACTGGGTGGCGCCTTCATTGTGGACACCGACGCCAGCGACCATTGCATTGGAGGTGTCCTATCGCAGATCCAGGATGGCCATGAGCGGGTGATAGCCTACTACAGCAAGACGCTATCCAAGGCAGAGAAGAACTACTGCGTCACCCGGCGGGAGTTACTGGCGGTAGTAAAGACATTGGAGCACTTCCACAAGTACCTGTACGGTCAGCCATTCCACCTGAGGACTGACCATTCCGCCCTAACCTGGCTATTGAGCTTTAAGAACCTGGAAGGCCAGACAGCACGTTGGGTCCAGAGGCTGCAGGAGTACGACTTCACCTCGGAACATCGTAGAGGGAAGAGCCACGGTAACGCTGACGCCATGTCCCGAAGACCCTGTCCAGAAGGGTGCGGCCAGTGCACAAGAGTGGAGGAGAAGGAGCGTGCCTCAGCAGTCCGGGTAGTCACGGCAGTGCCTGCGGATGGCTGGGATAGCGCAGGCCTGAGGAGGGAGCAGCTGGCGGACGCAGACTTGGGGCCACTCTTAAGGGAAGTGGAGGCAGGGATGAGACCAACCTGGGAGGACATCGCACCGAGGAGCGCCACCTACAAGTCGTACTGGGCCCAATGGGACTCGCTGAAGACCAGAGAGGGCGTGCTGTTCCGGTTATGGGAGTCACCTGATGGGAAGACGCAGAGAGAACAGCTGGAACTTCCCCGGAGTAAGGTCCCGGAAGTCTTGGAGGAAGTGCACGCCGGTGCTTCGGGAGGACACCTGGGGGCGAACCGAACGATCGACAAACTACGGCAGCGCTACTACTGGCTGAGACTCCGAGCAGATGCTGAGAGATGGTGCCGTCAGTGTCACGTGTGCGCGGCGAGTCGTGGCCCTCAGACTAGGAGCCGGGGTCGCATGCAGCAGTACAACGTCGGAGCGCCATTCGAACGGATCGCCGTTGACATTGCTGGACCGTTCCCAGTTTCCGACCGAGGCAACAAGTACCTAATGGTGGTCGTGGACTACTTCACCAAGTGGCCGGAGGTGTATGCCATCCCAAACCAAGAGGCAAAGACAGTCACAGACTGCCTCGTGGAGCAAGTATTCTGTCGATTTGGGGTGCCGTTAGAGCTACACAGTGACCAGGGTACCAACTTTGAGTCCAACCTAATGAAGGAGGCACTACAAAGGCTTGGGGTGAACAAGACTCGCACTACGCCTCTACATCCCCAATCGGATGGCATGGTCGAAAGGTACATCAAGACCTTAGAGGAACACCTGAGGAAGGTCGTGGCCAGCCATCAGCGAGACTGGGACGTCAAGGTGCCACTGTTCTTGCTGGCCTATCGCTCGTCTACACACGACACAACTGGGATGACGCCAGCCAGCTTAATGTTCGGCCGAGAGTTACGCCTCCCTTGTGACCTGGCTTTTGGAAGCCCTCCGGAAGCGAAACAGCCGGCGACCGAGTATGTGGAGAACTTGGTGGACCATCTCCACGACATGCACGAGATGGCTCGCCAGAACATCCAGAAGGCGAGCGACCGCATGAAGACCAGGTATGACAGGCAAGCCAACAGCCAAGGGTTCCAGCAAGGTGACCTAGTCTGGTTGTACCGTCCTACCCGGACCAAGGGACGCTGCCCGAAGCTCCAGCAGCCATGGCAAGGACCGTACCGGGTGGTGAAGAGGATTAACGACGTGGTCTACCGCATCCAGAAGGTTCCCCGAGGGAAGATGTTGGTGGTACACCTGGATCGTCTAGCCCGCTACGATGGTGCTGTTCGGGACGACCAGCTTTGAGGAGGGAGCAGTGTCACCCAATTATCGGGAAGCACCACAAGCAACAGCTGAGAAGGGACCGGAGGCCACGCCACACCCACTCATTTGTCTCCTGTCACTAACTGAAGGGATGGTTAGGAGAGGGATGTCGGACCCCTGAGCCGTCTCCTTACCCTTCTACTAGGGTCTGGAAATTACGGGACGTTCAATTTAATCGAGAACCTTCTAGATGGGCAAGCGGACCCTATATAAGCGACACGTCGTGCAAGGGGCAGTCAGTCAGTCAGTGCTTGACGAGCTAGCAAACGGACGAGAAGACTGTGTACGTGCATCGGAACGTTAACTTACGAACTGGCGAATTGTAATTGTGTGCATTACGTATTTCTGTGTAATTGGCAAGTGCTTAACTGTAAGTCGGTGGAAATAAAGAAGATTTTTTAGTGGTGCAATTGGACTTTTTATTCCACGAACCCACGAAGTCACAGTATGAAGGAGATTTAATGTGTTGCTTAATTCTAAAAACAGTGGGTGGCCCATTTGGTTGGCATGTGAGACATACTTTTACCCACCTACCTCTCTCTCTGGTATAGTCCCGCTGCTCGAACAGATAGCTTGGATTTATATTCGTTAATTGAAACCTCTAAGATAATGCACTGAATATTCTTGTAAGAGTGAATGGTGATGTGCTGCTCCTCCCGGCCATATGCTCAACACCAAGGAACGCATCACTTCAGCCAATGGAATTCACAGGAATCACAAATGACAGAGAGATATTTACTCCCTGTGGAGTAATCAGTGTGTTATCTAAGATATATCTATTACCAAAGATATAGCCATGGTAACTGTTTGAACAGCGCAACTATACGTGCCTTCTACACTTGGCAGCAGAGCTCTGCATGGATGTTGGCCAGCATTCACATGCCTATAAGTTTTGCAGTTACTCTGTTGATACCTTTTTAAAGATATTCTCATTGCAGATTTTTCTGGAGAAACTTCAATTTATGTGTATTAATTTAAGCATTTTTAACTGTAAGGTAGTAATAATTAAAGTTAATTTTATAAAGTTTTGCAAAATTCTGTTAAGTTCTGTTATTTGGGGAGTGCTCCAAAAAGTATTTTATTTCTTACCAACCTGAGTAGTTTCTGTTTTGCACTTTCTTGTCCAGTAACAAAAGTACAAATTTTAAATCACTAAAGCATTCCCAATAATTTTTAAAACTAGATCTAGATATATTAATATTTGTGCTATCGTTCCTAAACCAAAAATAAATAGAATTTTTCCAATTATAAAAAAAAAAAAAACTTATAATGATAATTACATTTAAAAAAGTTTTAACCCCTTTTTTCACAAAAAATTTGCTATTTTTATATCTAGATGTGTAAGCTAATAAATATACCCATAATAAAGAACAATTTAATACAGATTTTGTACATACATTTTTACAGAGCATGGAATAATTTCAGTTCTTCTAAATAAATACAATATAAAATATCTTCTAAGATTTTCTAAAAAAAATTGTCTTACAGGTTATTAATTGACCTTATCAAATTATGTGAGGTAATGTAAAACATTACTGATAATTAATGGTGTAATTAACCTCACTGTTCAAAAACTTCCAGTTATTA